>CM060962.1:26361091-26416091 GCA_030765045.1 Tenodera sinensis | reverse complement strand
CATGTTTTTGAAAAAAATATAATCTATATAATAATATAGTACTAACGGTACAAATTCCTTCTACAACATTTAAGCCTTTGTGTTGAAACTTTTGTAGTGCACTAGGCAATGTGTATTCATAACTGTTAACCTAAATTTACTTAAATATATCTGTCTATATTCAAAAGAAAAAATATTTAACTTTTGTAAAAAAAAACGTAAATTTTTGTTTGCACAAATATTTTTTTTTAAATTTTCTGCTTTGGATTTTTCCAATAAAAATGGATTGCTTTTGTAGAGTACATGCTTCTGGAACTACTGTAAAATTTTCATTCAAATAGGTTCAGTGGTTTTGAAAAAAAGTGTACCTGAGTTTGAAAAATGTCAAGTTACAGAAAACTACATTTAAAGAAAAGTGTGTCATCTCTGAAGCCCTCTTTAACCCAGCATGGCCCAGCGTGCCGCCATGTTTAAATGGAGTAATTTAAAGCCTTAAATATGCCGGTACCCTTACAGTGTATATATCATTTTGAAGAGGAAGATTTCTACTTTTTTTAAAGATGAAAAACAAAAAATTGACTTTTTGAGCCCAAATCACTACCCTGTCCCCTTAATCTTGCTTCCGATAGCAGTTGAAGGCAACGTGAACTTATGAATAGTCAAATTAGCGACTATATTGTTTCTTCTTCCACGTCTATCGAATAAAATGTAGCATAATAAAATCCACTCAGTGGTGGGTTATAGAAAGAAATGGACTAAGGAATTCTAAAAAGCCCGAGATTAATTCAATAATCATTCCTGAGAAAACACTGCTTGAATAATAGCCCAAGTAATGTGTGTTAGTATTTTTACCCTTATATACTTCGCACATTAGAGCTTATAATGAAATCCATCCAATATTTTGCCTAAAGCTAAACTGAAGACTTTCTAAAGTTGTCAGTTTTACTTGTGCACTGATACTATAAACAACATTTGATGAATATTGGGTTTTATAATTTTACTTCACGTATAGCAGAGCAGTTTTATGTGAGGAGTTTTATGCTTATAATTTAATTTAATCTGTGTAATCTATACACATTATAATAATAACTGAAATTTTATAAGCTTCGATTTTGTATAGAAGGTGTCTGCTAATGACTGAGTTATCTTGGAACCAAGAATTGTGTTTTAGAAAGTTTTTTTCCCTTATTTTCAAAAGATGGATTAGCGAGAGAGAGAAAGAGAGAGATAGGGGGGGGGGAAGTGAGGGAGAGAGAAATTATACCATAGGTTCCACTAATAGAACAACCGTATTAATCGCTTTCCACTAAGGAAAAAGTACAATGATGAGCACTAAACCTTTTACTTATGGTTTAATTTTTATTTACTCCCCAGGAAAAGCAGTTTTATTGCAGCTTTTTAAAGATATGAGTTGACATGTACGCTACACAGAGAGCGAAAGAAATATATGAATGAGAACAAGGAGATAGTTGCAGGGAAGGAGTAGAAAGTAGTAATAAAAGAAGAAAAATCGGGAAGAGTTAAATGGATAAGGAGAGAGAGAGAGAGAGAGAGAGAGAGAGAGAGAGAGAGAGAGAGAGAGAGAGAGAGAGAGAAGAATGTCTGCAGCTAATCCACAATGCGAGCGAAGTCACGGTTTCTTTTGTTTTTACAAAATTTTAAAAATTGAATTTTCTTTTTAAGTCGGTACATTGTTTCTAATTCATGAAATTGAAAAAAGTTTATTACTAATAAATGTTTTAGAAAATCATGGTTTCCTGCCAATCATCGTGATACATTTAAGTACGGGCAAAACTTCTATAAAGGCTGTAAGGGTAAGCCTGGCCCAGGCTTGGGCAACTGGTGGAATAGCTTGGGCGATTTTCTATTTTTTAACTCCTAAACATATGTAGTTATCGGCAGATGGCCGTGAGCGGGCTGCGCTCAGTGAGTACCAGAATAGCCCTAGCCTAACCTAACATTGTCGATCTTGGTGGCTCAGTTGGTTAGGCTGGCTTCATGATCCCAAGATCCCAGGTTCAAACCCGGGCCTGAACGATTGTGCTTAAGTGTGCTTAAAAGCGACAGCTCCATATCAATAGATACACTGGCATGTAAAACACCAGAGGCGCTGTTGTGCTCCTGACAATTGACAGTGCCTTTAAAGTTCCTTCTGATTGCGGTTCCAGCTTTTTCTTCAAAAAATAAAACTTACTGTTTGCATCGGTTTTCCAGCTTCCTCAATTACAGGGTAACGTATAACTCACTTTGACGTGTGAAGCAAAAGGAATAGTCTATACGTAGGCGTTGTTCGTTTCGCAGTGCTGTTAGATTATTTTTACTCAATTCGTGTGCAGTTGCTGCTCAAAGGAAATGTGCATTACCCACAAGTAAAGGCTATCATAAATCCATCTCCATTCTTCGGAAAAGGGAAATCTATCCCTGTCCTTGAAGACCAATAGCAACCCTGATTCTAGGGAAGTGAGAACACTCCACGTGGAGTCTGTTGTCAAAATTCTAAATTTCAGTTGTTTTCTGTTTTATTAGCTACAAAGGTTCATGTTATAATGTTGCAAATCTGTAGAAAGGATTGAGGACTGTTGTAATTAGGGTTCTTCAAAGAAGGCGGCCGAACTGTACACTCGTTGACTAAACAGACACTACGACCATGCAAAAAACATCAGGTTGTAAACTCTGATTGGCTTGTGGGGGGAAAACCGTTAGACGAAGCGAAAAAAGAACTAACACACCGAATTGAATACATATTAAGGTACCTAGGTACTTAGTTCAGATGCTTTTAGTAATATTGATTGTGAAACGATGATCTGTTGCACATTCAGAAGCTACCCTCTCTGCTTAGGTCTCGATCAGCCGAAGCTCCAAGAGCTCCAGTTGAGTTGTCTAACTCGCCACTATACAAATATAACTGAGGGTATTCACAAGATCAACTTATAGTCCTTATGTACTTAAGCCATTGTCTTCAGAAATACTGTCCATTGCTCTACTATGGCTGTTAGTATTGTTTACATAATATGTTGATGCATTTAATTGTAATGGAATGGTTATGCATGCATCAAGTACGCAAAAACAATGTTAGCGGAAGAATTCGGTGTTTCCGGATAAGGTGTAAGTCGAGACCGGAATACACGATAAATCCGCTAAGACTTTTGTAAACAGGATGCATATAATGGTTTATGGTTAATGAGCAATCTAAAGTTATGTGTTACTTTTGTAAATTATGTTTTACAATATGTATAAGTTAAACATATCACTGTCTATAAGCTCAGTCATGTGTTCGTTGCATGTGTTATTCTAAATTGTGTAACATGCGATACAGGTCAGTTGGGCACTTGACGTAAGCGACACTGCGCTATATATATACACACATGCGCGCATCAGTAGACGCCTGCAGCTGTGTACATGCGAGAGTAGCAACAATAGAACCCATATGCACTAAGCTTGTGGCTTTTCGCACAGTCTTCCACCCTCTAGTAATAGCCATTTACCAATAAAATAGTTACAAATTCGACCTGTGATGCTTACTTTAAATAGTAATTATGTTCAAGGTTACACACAAAGCTTTAACTAATACATTTGTATAGGCCCCTTTGACTTCTATGGTCATGTCGTGGCTTGGACTTGAGAAACAACACGTTAACTATGGATTCCTTAACGTTTTAATCATTTTAACATGAAACAGTTTGTTCACCAGCTTATGCTATCTGGCAGGAATGCAACGAGTCTCTACATCAATAAATAACTCCAGTATATAGCGATGTCTGAAGCTGGAATCATGCTTCATATTGCGCTTACATTACGTGCAACCAGAAGCACAAGTCTAGCTTCAGATGTCGCTGTATACTAGAATAATTTACTGATGTAATGACTCGTTGCATTCCTGCCAAGAACCACGAGCTGGTGAACAGACAGTATTTCCAGAATCTGTAGGTTTAGGGAAATAAATTTCCCCGCCTCAGCTGAGAATTGAACCCGGGACTTCTGGGTTGAAAAGCCAGTATGCTGGCCAGCCGACCAAAGAGGAAATCAATATGAATTTTCTTTGTAAACAACGATATGTACTTCATAAACGGAATTGTCTAATTTGGTGAAAATGGCTGATGATGCCGAAGCAATTTCAATCCGAACTAGAAGCGCTGAATCGGCGCCTATCAGTGTAAGTTAGCTTTGACACCGTCTTCGGTATCTGTCTTCCATGAAATTTCTGCCATTGCTCCAGTCGTGAACTACGAGATCTTTTTCTTAGGGTATGCGTGGATGGATGGGAGAATAGACAACGCCAGTTAGGTTGGCTTATAAGTTTAATGAACGCTAAGAATAGCTGAGCTATGTGAAGCGAGTTGCCGACCATTTGAGAGTACAGAGTTAAACTGTTTCTAAATCTTAGCACGAAAGTGTGTAACTATTTAAATATCATATTTACTGATGTATCAATAACTTTAGGGTTTAAAATATTTGTTTCCGTAATAGCATTGAGAAAGAAGAGAGAGGAATTTTAGAAATACACGCTCTTTTATCCACCTACATCATCACTGCCTACAAAATGCCTACTTAGTGATGGCAAATCTGAAGCTGCTAATTTATATCGAAACACAATTTTACTCTGTGACTTGCTAAATTCTAAGAATTCCCTTTGCCTTGCTAAGTTTTAGAACTGGCCTACGCGCATTTTGCACTTCTCTAAATTTGAACAGTCTGAAGTTAGTGGATTTCCTATTCCCTGGCACGTCTAACTACCTTAGCTACACTGACTTACACTTATTGCTTTTCCTTAACATGGAAGTTGCTAAATACTTCTTATTCCTGACAAGTATTTCGAAACTCGTGCAACCTATATTATGCATTGATTTTGATATACGGAATTTATCGCTCTGCCTTTGATATTTTTTGAGACGTTTCTAAAGATTATCACGATGATCTTAGCGGCCAGGTCGCTGAAGTACTCGGCTGGTTAAGTCAGACAAGCAACTGTTTTAGAAAGCATCTACTAAAAATATGTAACTACTACCACTATTACACTAATGCATCAAAATTCCCACTTTATGCAGAAATTATAACCATGAAAAAATAAAAACCAGTTTAATAATTGTATGCTTCTTTAGTTCAGAAGATGCTAAAATTTTAGATATATATTTTGTTTACATTTATTCTTAACTGACTTATTATATGAGACCCTGCGTGGCTCAAAACTATGATCAAATCCATGTGCCATTTTCATTCGTTCCTTCTGAGTTTCTGCTGAAAATTTCAATATCACTCGTAAAAATTGCGTCTTGCTTTGATGTTAAAAGTGCAAGAAAGGCACACAGTAGATTTTGTGGGTTTGAGCATTTAAATGGATACGTGATGGAGTTTAAAAGGATTTTCAACCTTAAAGAAGATAAAGATTGATGCAAAAGGCCAAAAGTATTTGACATATAAATGATTTAGTATGTATAAAAATAATTTTAAAATAATAATTTTAACTATTTGAAAAAAAAATTGGACAAAATTTCGGCTATGGTTACCTTGATGGTAATAAGTAACGTTTAAGATGTTCACTTTCTCTTAACTTCATTATTGCCTAGGCCACAAGGACAAATGATAGAACATATTTGATTATAACGTGCTATAGGAGTCTGCGACCGAATGAAACAGCGCTTACCCTGAAAACATTTCTAGAAATTGCTGTTTTAGCTTTATTCGAAAGCAGGCTCCGTTAACAACTGCGGCCATGCATAAAACCAGTTTTTTGCCTCTTCACTTAAACGTATGCACTTGGAAGAGTCGGTTACATAGTTGTAAAGTGTGCCTCAGCTGATTCCCTTTGCCTGGTCACTGTGAGCCCACAGGGGAAGTATAGGCAGTCCATTTTATAATCAGACTGATATCGGAACCGCTTTATCCCCACGTGAGGAACATATTCTAATGTCTCTCACTGGCTAAAGTTAGATATGAATCCATTTCTACTGAGTGGAAGCTGAGTAGGAACCGACGTTCTCATCCTTCATTGGCTGTGGAGTTCGTTGATACCCCGGACTACCTTTGTAGTCTTTGATATGGATATGAACCGTTCTATAATCAATATTTTATGTAAAGTTTACGATGATGCTATGCTCATTATTTATAGTCCTTCTTGGAGGTCAGTTTATTACTGATTATTGCATGTATATTTTGTTCAGTCTTTTGGGACAGTGGAAGGGGCAGGTAGGCAATAGCTTGCTCGTGTCGCAGGTCACTTACGCGTGCTGGCACACTGCGATAGCAAAATTCACTGTTTCAACATTTGCGTCCCTTTATGTTGCATTGTTTACATGTTTATCCTCTATTTGTTTATTTATGCACCTAATTGGCATTGCTTCAACAGCTTATTATCACCCTGGGATGATAAATACGTTTAATATAAAAAACTAGAGTACATGATCATATTTACTTGGAGTACATTCGTTTTATTCCTTTATTAATTATCTAAATATATATCAACACAGTTAGTATACACAGACCCCAACAAAAAGAACAAAAGAAGGAAATAGAAGCAGAAAAACGAAACATTATTTACATTGACATAGATAATATGTACACTGGCATTTACTCAATCTTCGTATCTTATAATTTCTTTTTCTTCTTCCGCATCCTTCGAAGACGACGAAGAAGTCATGGATCTTATAAAATTCACGTACGGTTTTGTTTTCATCGTATTTCGTCTTTGTTGGAGCTGTATAGTTCTGAATATCTAGTTTAATGGTTCTTATTACTGTACTTATGGGAGCGCCAGTTGTAGCCACAGTACGTGCAATCGGCGAGTCACACTTGCCGTCCCCTCCTTTAAAGTAATTGTACACATTTTGAATAATGTGCGCCGTCTGCTTATGTACTGATTTTCCACGTCCTATAAGCGAGGAGTTTACTTTAAGTAGGGGGTGCATTACATGTTTCCCACAGCCACCTCGTATTTATACAGGTTTAAGAGTTTTGTGCACCACTATTAGTGTTTGAATGACTGTATAAACCTTGCAACTCTGCATGGGTTGTTTTGGTTTCTATACACACATCGGACACGCGATGTCCTTATCTCTCCCTCCCACTGTCTCAAAAGACTGAAAAATGCATATACCTCAAATTTCTTTAATTCGGCAGCCGTAAACTTTAGTGCACATCTGAAGGCTTTTATATACTTACAGTTTCTAGTAGTTTTTATCCTAAAATACCGGGTTTTCCTTGAATGGTGGCCCGCCGTTTTTACCCTAAATAATGCAAAACAATATGAATGTCTAACACTTACTATATATAAACAATGTTCAACATGATGCCCTCCTGTGTCCATAGGCGATAGGTCGCAACGCAGCAGGGTACCTCGAACGCTATTGTGACTACTACCCCCTAGGATAAAGGATGAAGTGAAGAAACTGCAAGAGGCTATAGGCCTCAGGCAGACAGCCTATAGGGACGCACAGAAGTCCTTAAATATTTCTAGGCTTGAGGACCCATCCCACTGAGAAAGCGATGCATGAACCCTCTAACAAGCAGCCCTCTAGTGTCCATGGGGAGTACTTTTTCCTTTGAAAAAATAGGCGCGCCATCTATCCAGCCCAGCCGCTCGCCATGAAAGCTAGAAGCACTCCTTAAAGATGAGAAGGAAACAGAATAAAAAACTAAATGATGGAAAAGAAATCGTGGTAGCATTCGCCTACAGACCAGGGAAAACCACGAAAAGCCCAAGGTCACAGAGGGCGGTCGATGGGAATGGAACTGGGGAGCTTCCCGATTTCGAACCTTGCACGCTACCACAGAGCCATTTCGCTCAGTCTCTGTACAAATGGGAACGTAATTGTCTGCTAATTCCGTTTACACTTATGGCTATTATTTAGGTTTGTGGGGATTAACCTCCAGAATTAACCAGTCATTTTGATGTCACCACTGAGTAAACTACGAGTAGCTCAGTGTAAAATAAAGAATTATATTTCTTTAAGGGGAGTTAGGGGTGAGTTTAGGAAATTCTACAATTTGTATGCCAACATTACCAAATTTTAACCACGTTAATATAGTGTTTAGATATGCAGATGTACAAAATTTGAAGTATGTAAGTCAGATAGTTTTTTAATTAAAAGCTTTTAATTGATTAAAAAGATACTCTGATTAAAAATGCTCCTTGCGTAACAATTTTTATATGTTTGACATGAAAGTTGGTGATCTGATGCTTCATGCACTTGAAAGTCATAATTGCTCTGGATTTTTATTTTGCACCAGTACTTTAGTATCTGGAAATTTTTTAATATGTCTATTTACAGATTTCGCGTTTTTTTAACTTTCCATCGGCATTTGAATGTGAATATGTTCAATATTACTTGACTGATATCAAAACCCAGAGCAAATTTTGAGCCTTATATGAATAAGAACACATCCTGACATTTTCAAAAGAATTCCTTAAGAACTCTGTCGCAAGGAGTTTTTCAGATGCGTGAAAATGCTGAGAAAAAAGAAACTGAGAAAAACAGCATTAAACTTATAAAACGTTCTAACCCCATCAGAGGTGTGTTGCAGCATAGGTTTCACTTTCTGATCTCTTACCCTCTCCTGTACTGACAATTTCTGCAATTTATGGGCTCTCCTTGTGTGTTTGTTTCCTGGCACTGCATTTTCTATTCTGAATATATCTTCTAGCATTGCACTTCTGACAAATGCATATTGTTCCAACTGAAATGTTTTCATTCCTAAGACTATTCAACACTTGAATTGACTTCACACACCCCATATTAAACTCCATTACAGCTTTCAGTACTGCAAGTTCAAGTTTATTCCTAGACACCCACCTATTTTGAACAAATAGCTCCCACAACGTTGTGAAGAGATACATTCGAGTTCTGTGTCGTACCCTTGGCATAGCGTTCTAGCAGCTGGTCAGAACCAAGCCGCTGATCCGGAAATAGAATTTTAGGTACCACTTCTGGAGACAACTTGAAGGACATTTTCTTGTGATTTTGTGGATGCAGATTGAGGATAATTTACATGATTGAGTTTCTGATCCGTCGATATTCAGTCTCGGTGGGTGCGCACGCCTAACCACTAGCCATTTAATCACTATGCACCACTATTTAAAAATGGCCGCCAGATCTTTAAAAATGGCGCTGGCATCAAAACCATTGCACTTTTTAATAGACAAAACATTGAACAATTTTTCAACATAAAAATCTAAAAAACAACTTTTTTTACCAAATGGACCAAATCTCACCCCTAACTCCCCTTAAGCTCGCATAGTTGCAGCGTATATAACAACACTTTTATGAAAGATGTTTCATGATACTCGTTTAAAGGTATTACTTGGATGTCGGATTTGTGTTTATTAACCATCATTTGTTGTAGTGTACATAGTTTTTGTTATACATCAAACGGCAGTGGCTGGAAATGAAATCAGTCCCCTAACCTAAAAATTGCCAGAGGCTGGAAATGAAATCGGTCCCTTAACCTAAAAATTGAGCGGTTGGAGGTGAAATCAATCCCTTAAACCTTACCTTACCTTTTGCTCAGAAAACCATTCTTGGTGAATATTCATAAAGTTTTAATCTCAAATATTTTGTAAAAGCATATTTACCTTGGGAAAATCACGTTCGAAAAATGTCTGCTACGTTCTTGAGGTGTTGTTCGCTATGGCCCAGTGGTAGTCAATTATTATTTAGGTGTTGACTGTGGTCTTATTCTCACGAACGTGTTGTGGTTTTGATCCCAACCTCTTTCTTTTTCTGTACTTGTACAGGAAGAATTTCATAGTGGTTTGTTACTAACTAGGTTAGTGTACATTTTCGATGGATGTTGGTTAGCTAATGTAAGAGCGTTGCGTTCAGATCTTTTGGTGAATTCCAGATTATTACTTTCGATATACGAAGGACCTTGTATTTTGTTGAATTGTCATTCTAATTCTGCATTTGCAATAAAATGATCTGGTTGTCACGCTTATTTCGACTATACAAACTAACCTGCATCCAAGACCTTCTTTCCTCATACGCCCAGCGCTCGATTAGGATAATGGCTACTAATCAACAAGGGGAAGTCGGTAACCCAGTCCCGCTCTTCTGCCAAGCAAGTGCCCCCCCCCCCCCTACTAACACAGGGATGGAAGTGGATGCGCCACTTACACGCGTCGACTATTTACGGGCAAGTCTGCAGAACAACCTCGGTGGGGAAAACAGTCTAGTTCTTCAGATTACTGTCGATGGACATTAAGGCGGTTTACAAGCCCGTCTATATTCGCCCTAACGTACACAATCTCCCATGGGTGTAGAGGACAATTTTCACGCCGAGTCCAACCCAATCCGAACAGCTCCCTTTCGGGAAGAACTCAGATATTCGGCCCGACGTACTCATGGTGACATCAGAAGTACCACACGTGCTAGGGTTCCGCAGCACTCCCAACATGGCAGTTGAAGGTTCGAAACCCACCCCTACGGGGAAGAATGGACTTCTGCTAAAGACACCGAGAGGATGGTTCAAGCGGTAGTTTTTGAGGCTCGTCTTCGGAAGCTTCCGGGTTCGATTCCACTTGGACTGGACACCCTTACTGTAGGATTTTCTTGGTTTTCCAGGGCCAGTAGGCGAATACTGGGAAGGATTAAACACTAACACAAATTTTCCTGTTCCTCATTTTCTCTTACTCCATTGCCCTTCACCTTTCAGGAGGACAGTGGCTGCCACGATGGCCAGTGGTGTAAGCGGTGGATATACTTTAAGGAGAGAACTGTTTTTCATGGTACGGAACTTTCTACCCAAACCTGTCCGTGAGAACAAGGTGGTATCGAAGGAGCGTCCAGGGATACTCAAACTGTAAACGTTAACGATCTTGCTGCACGCGCCTACCGCCATCTGGTATGACCCGCTTCGTACTTTCTCGCCTCATCCCTTCCTTCTGGATGTCTAGTGGGCCCATTAGGGTAGTCTTGGCCGTAGTATCCAAATTCTCTAATACCTCTCATCTTTGAGCTTTCTATTGTTAAATACTCTTAGTTGAAGTGTTTTAAATGACATACTTGCTTGGTTTTAAGTGACAATCGATCACTCGGTTTTGTGGCCAAAGGCATATCTTTCAAAGCGTTTCCTTCTGGTTTATTCTTGGTCTCTTCATATGGATTATTTGGATTGTCTATTTTATGGTATATCCTTCCCGGCGGCAAATTTTCCTCTTCGCCACTTCTTTCAGTTTTTTTTTTCCATCCATTATATATGTTTTTGTACTATTTAAATGTAGTACAAAAGAACAAAATGTAAACAATACGGGCATAGATAATGATTAGCTCATTCAAAGAAATAAATATGCATTGTAATTCGAAGTAAGACTATATTCTAGTACTCTAAGGTTACTTGAATGAGATAAAAATTTATAAATATCACTATAAATAACAGTTTAATAATCATAGTTAAAAATATTTTAAAAAATAGATGTAAAAATAAACTTACAATACTCTGAATACAGTACAATAGCATCTTATTTACAATAACAATAACTTCCTTTTTAGGGCACAAGATAAATAATGTTACATTGGAAGCAACAGTACCAGTGTGTGCTTCTTGCTTCCAAACTACCCTTAAGGATACCCATTGGTGTAAATAGGGCCAAAAATGCTAAACTCATAAAAATGGATTTATGTTATTAAATACTATGTACTATTTAGTTTAGTTCTCTGCAGGTTTTATACCCACGTGGTCATTTAAGCTATGGGAAAGGTCTACTTAAATGTCTGTAATCCAGAATTCCTATAAAATTATGGTAAAAAGGACATATTTTGCGTGCATCAAAGTGAACAAACAATTCAAGAGAAGCCACAAGAATGTTCAAAGGCTTAGTGCACAAGAGCAGAAGACGATGGAGTACCTGCACAGACATTTAAATTTTTAAACAGGTTGAGAGTTAGAAAAAACGTCATTTTTGCACCGTAATTTTAATCTATTTTTTTCTGGCTTTCGTATATCTGAGCATTATTATATTCAATTTTTCCCACACTATGCTGTTTTCGTGCACATATGTGAAGTTTGGAACTTCCTTCTGGGTTTAAAATGACAATTGTCCGTTAACATGCTTAATTGTGAAATAAGTAAACAATACCAGATTTATATAAATGTTTAAGCTAAAAATGGTGGTCTATATTTAATCTTTTCTACCATACCAATAGGATAGTTACATTCATGTCTGTAGCTTATTCATCTCTTAAAATTAAAGAATAAAATTAAATATCTACTTTTAAAGCTATAATTTCATTGTGTGGAGCATTTTTTGAAAACTGTGTAAAAAGTAACCGAGCGAGATGGCACCGCGATAACGTGTGACTCGCATTCGAGTGGTCGTGGGTTCGATTCCTGCGACCTACCTTCCTGACCCATGGGTCTTTTCGGGGTTTCCCCGGGTCGCTAGGCGAATGCTGGGAAGAATAATTGCACCCCCCAATTTCCTGTCCTTCCATTTCACTCCATGAATTATTTCATTCATTCTCCACCCCTCCCTCGTCCGTGAGATCTGGGGAGGGGCGACAAATGGGGTTGTTGCACTCCGCCGGGTGGACACGGAAGACCTTTAAGAGTCGTTACACTTGGTAAACCTTAGAGACCTCTGTCAATGCCTATGCTCCTCTCGTCCCATGCTTCCTCCTGGGGGCATAGGTACAATAAGCACAGATTCAGTGCCTAACCCCTTCGGTATTTCCCCTATTGCTATTCTTATAGATATATAAAAAGGATATCTAGGAAGTGAATGTCTCGGAAACCAATTTGAATAGATTTATAAAGTCTGATGTACATTAAAACACCAAATGCTAAAATTCTATCATAATTTCAAATGGATTGAATATAAATTATTTTAGAAGGTTTACACATGGATGTTCTTAAATAAACCCTTTCATTTTGAGATCGTTCTATTTGAACTACCAGATGTTTTGATTGTTTTACCAAATCCTGATCGCGTATAATCATAAGGAACAGATACAAGTTTATAAAACTAAACAGTAAACATGCTTTAATTTTATCATCACCCCAGAGATGCAATTTTACTGCCGGCTTTCAAAATATCACTGTACATGTGGATTGCATATGGGCGAAAGGAGAAAAAGGTTGCGAACTTTTGACAGAAGAGAAGCAGAAAAAGGAAAGAGAGAGAGATTGAAAGATGTATAGAAAAGGACATTCAAAATGGAGAGAAAGTGGTGAAAAGAGAGAGGTAGAGCAGGAATGACGAATCTCCACATTTCAGACAATAATGCAAGCGGAACTGCGGGCTCTGATAATACGAAATAAACCAGAATAGTAAATTGCTTCTTTTTATATGGTGGCGAGTCTTCAACTCCCTCGTACTGTTATTAATGTTGAAAAACGGAAGGAGGTATTGGGCTAAACGAAACACGCTAGAGGCGAAGAACCGATTGATGCTTAGCTCTTGCTTAGGCTAAGGCGTGTCTAATGAAACCCTGCAAGTCAACAGTTGACATCATCATAATAATAAGAGTTGTGCAGAAGCGTGCTATTGCGTGTTTACTAACCAGAAGTAATCACTGTTCTTAATGCCTTTATTGTAGGTATGTAGTTTACTTACCTATATCTTCATTTGACTTGACAGAAACGAATATGACACTGAGGAAAATGTTCAACTAAGCGTCAAACAAAGTACAATGTCAGGTAATTGAATCCGACTGTTTTATTTTGTCTTAATTGCTCAGTTACTCAGAGTGTTCCGTCCCACCATGGTGCACCCGAACTCCCGCTGACGCTTTCTACCCTGAAATACACCAAATGGATTGAAAGGATAAATGAAATGACCAGTAAAGTGAAATGGCGAGAGAGAAAATTGGGGGGATGAAAATAACCCACCCAGCATTTACCTGGCGACCCGGAAAAGCCTCCGAAAAATCCCATGGGTCACGTAGGCCGGTCGCGGGAATCGAACTACGACCTCCCGAATGCGAACCTAACACGTTACCGCGGAGCCATCTCTTTCGGTACTTTGGAAAAATCACAGCTATTTCTCGTGCCAGTTTTATAGTTTTCATTTCAACATCTTCATCCACATTTTTCTCATCTTAGTGTCGCCACTTCTGATATCTCGTAAATCGTTAGTTATTCGAGCTTCACCTGTTAGGCTGTTTGCTGAAATTAAAATGTCCGACTAGGCATTCATAATCAGATGTGCCCAACCTTTTCCCTGTGAGCTAATGGCGTCATCTTGTCGCTCTACCCCATTTCCTTTTTGTGCATGAATCGTTTTCCCATCACTCATTCAGGTAACCAAGTATTAGAGAGGTTTTCAGGTCCCATGAATGCGTCATACCTCGGGTAACAGTAGTTGGAGGCAAATCCGCCATCCCCTCTTTTGCATATGTTTTCAAATCTCTACTCATAACTGTAAGCTTACTTTTAATGATTAGTCATATTTGATAAGGGGTCTTATGTATATGTTGTCATTTTTAATAATTTTATCACAAATAGAATTGAATGGAATTGTACATAGAATTCTGGGACACTAATGTTTTTGTCCAGCATAACCCGTACATTTGTTGTACAACATAAGATATTCTATACCTCCTTTAAAATAAACCACATATTTTTCTGTTTACCCTCCTCGTATGGAGGGCTTAAAACCCCCGGGGCTTACAAGTGGGCACGTGTGCCTGTGGAGGGGGGGGGGTGAGGGGGCAGACAAATTCTGGATCACAGAGTGTAGACGGAATGGGTGATCGGAGCTTGGTATGAGAATGAGGAAGGAAATTATATGAAATGGAGTGTTAATTGATTGAAAGGAAATGGGTTATGGAGCGGTTGGGGTTATGAATGGCGGAGAAGCCGCAAAACCCGGTGAAAACACGCCCATATTCCGCTTTGTCCACCATAAGTCCCATGTATGGTCCCATGGGATCAAACTCGGTTAGTGAGAGTGGAGCGGTCTAACCACTCGAGCACAGCGCCATCTTTAAAATAAATTATTTTAAATAATATTTTTGACTAGGTGATATGACGGAAAATTTGTTTAATAAATCGCCACAAGAAGTTTGTTCTTCTTCAATTCATAGAATAGGCAATAAAGTGCCCGTTCCGCCTTCAAAGTCCTCCAGCCATCGTTTCCTGGGTCTGCCCACCTATCTCCTACCTTTAGCACGATAATGCATTATTTATTTAGGAAGCCTGATCACTGACATTCCTTCAACATGTTCCTTCCACTTTTGTATGAAATCTTTTAACCCGTATTAAAATTCCTAATTCTTCTCGTATACTTTCATTTTTTATAAGGTCTCTCTTCGTACATCCCTTCACACTTCTTAAGAAATTCATTTCTGAAGCCAAGTCTCACTTCCATACGCTAGTATATGTACAGCCATAACTTTGCAAAACTTTAACTTTGTTTGTTTACGTATTTTGTTTCTAAATGTCTATTTATTGTGTCACACACTCTTTGAAATTTGGATACTTTATTGTCCACGTCATATTCCTTGTCATAACTAACATCAGTTCTCAAGTGTTCTACGCAACGGTTATCTACAACGATTGTTGTTGTAATGTGTTCTTTCCCAATGAATGTCATAGCAAAGGTAACGGCAAGAAGTTTGTTTTATATGGCAATGCTTTTCGAGCTAGGTTAAAGGATTGATTAATCAATACTCCTTTTAAGGACATCGTTTTTGCATCCTCTGTATATATGTAGTTTGCTATTTTTCTTTGGGAAATATCCACATGCCATGTTGCTCACACGTGCCATGATTGCACTAATGCAATAAATAAATCAATAAATTAGTTTCTATACCATTTATAGCGGTTAAAATCCTTGAAAACATTAATAGATATAAACCCAGAAAATGTTGGAGAGTGGCAGGACATTAGTATAGGAATATTTAAATTGTCAACTACACATATGAAGGACATTTTTAGAAGGAATTTACAGCATTTCAGTTAGGAAATCTAAGGTATTTTACGCGAGAAAATATAGCAGCATGTTAGATGATTTTGGTTAAGGTACGCTCTACTGAAGATGCTAGTTTCTGCAAATTTAAGACAATTTAGCTGAACCTTTTATCACACATTTTTCAACACAATAATGAGTTAAAATTAATTTTCAAAAGTTGAAAATATAGTCCCAAGTGAAAAGCCCCACGTGATGAAAAATTGGAGAGCTTAACTTTGAAACTTTGGCATTCAAAGATTAAATTGTGTAAAATATTAAAGTACCTAAAACTTAATTTTCTAAAAATAAGTCGTGTATTAAAATAATAAAACCCCGAATTGTTTCCAGAAAAGGCTCAGTAGATATTTTCAATCTTGAAAGAACAAATATTTAAAGTCTGAAAGAAGTTGAGAAAATATGTTACAGGGAGCAAAAATGTAAGAAAACATGTTTACGAGAAAGTAATGTTTTAAAATTTCACACGCTATGCACGTCCATTTGTGTATTTAAATGGCCAGAAAGGCACACTGCAGTTTTATCCCAACACTACAATGTTTCATAATTTTTGGTGTGAAAAAGTTAGTTCTTTGTTTCCTCGAAAGCTTGTCGAAAATTCAACTTCTACCGAGTTACTTTATATTTTAGCCGTATATCCTGTTTAACTTCAAGTCTATGGTAGAGACTTCGATTCCGCCAGATTCTACCCATCACAAAAAATGTTGTCTTTCTCACTAGTCTATGGAAGCTTAAAACGTAGTCTTCTTAAGAAGACATTCTCAAAGACCTAAAATATGAGTAACAGATTAATAGGACTCATTTTCTGCTACAATTATATGGATTACATTTTCGTAATGAAGTAGCATATGCACCTCTACGATGAAATATAATTTTAAATTAATTTTCAGCATTGCCTCGCTGATTTTGACATGTGTTTCGCCTTTGTGAGCAGTCTTAATAAACACTCTAATGAGCTGTCACAGACATAAATTAACTATGAAGATACATTTCAATTTAGTTTTTCATGCAGGTAAAGCTCTGTTACGAAGTGAAGCTTCTGCGGTTGACCAACCAACTGTAGTTTGGATGTTGGCCAAGGAATTGCCGTTCTGCTCCATAGCACAGCGAAAACAACCTCCTTTTAAATGCCGTGATTCGCTCTACACTTTTCAAGTGTTTCTTTTGGCGCCAGACGATCCAAAAGAATGCGGTAAGGCTCCAAACCTGGCATTCCTCAAGTGGAGCCTTTGCTGAGAGGAATTTTTAGGCTTGTAGCTACACATTCTTACAATTGAAAACCATCGGTGGTGAATGTATGTGTGTGATATCAAAATAGTCGAATAACAACATGCTAAAAAAACCTGGGTCACATGAATAAAAATCGGATGCTTTGCCCTCACATGACTTTCTCTGCTCTTGCACTAACCATTCTTACAAACCCTTATTCCTTTATCTTCTTCGTATCAGTTGAGATAAACATTTTCAGAAATTATCATATTGTTTATTTTCTTGTAGGTACAAGGAGAGTATGTAGGCTTTGAGCGATAGTCAAATCTTTCAAAGCTTTAAGATTCCGTTCTCGTTGCACGACTAAGGTATAAAAATGTTAATCATGGGCGACCTTGGGGTATTTGTCTCTGATGTGAGATTCCCTTGTGGTCTAAGCGGGAAAAAGTACAAATCAGCTGGGGAATTTAATGTCGTACTGGCAAGTTGGCCATGGTAGCTTAGTGGTTAAAGCAGCCGCTCGATAAGCTGAAGATCCGTGGTTCAAATCCCGGCTATGGCATTGAATCTTTCAGTCCTGATTCCACCTCTTAAACATTGCCCACACACGGCATGTGTGTTTAAAACACCAGCAGTAAGCTTGTTGGCATTAATAAATAATAATTTGCTAATTTAATTTACAGCTATGCATTTGCGCACGATGCTCACTTCAATTTGCATTTGTTGAACTTCCTTAGACTAAAGCTATATAGGATATCTTCTGAGCTGTTTTGATGAGACAGAATCAAATACAACAAGAAATCTACTCCAGTAACAATTTGAACAACACATCATACGTTCAAAGAAGCTATATGGTTAAAGAGAGTAAATAATACGAGCGTATATACAGGATGTTAGGTGTAGAAATGCATATATTTATATTGGTAATTGAGAACACAGTATTGAACAATATTGCCTACATCCATTTTTGCTTCATTTGCACACTTGTAGTTTTACTTAGAGTAGTGCATTTTCAGATTGGTTAGTACTCCAAGAGGCGTGGCATACGTAGAACAGAAGGCGTGAGTAGAGTGGACAGGCGGTGATGAACGCTGTTTCGGAACTGCGTTCGAACGCTTTCTGCAAGGCCAATGACATTACACTACGTAGGCCAGCAGTCACGCATTGAAGTATGAAGCAAAAGGGGCGGTTCATTTCGTGGCATAAAAGGGGGGGGGGGGGGGCGAGGGGGGGGGGGGGAGGTCATCAGGCACTAAACTAAGTGATTGGGTTTTGGGACTGTTAGATGAACATAATAAACAACTAATACACTGAAGTTGATAGATTTAAAGGTACCAGTTATCAAAGTATTAGTATCTATACCCCTAACACACTCTTTGTGTGTGTAAGTATACCTACTATACAAATAATACGGGGAAACAGAGCTTTATATATATAACGCCTATTTGGTTTTCAAATAGGAGCTCCTGTCCGGAAATGCACGGTTTGGGCGCAGTAGCGCATCGAAGTGTGATATGAGTGTACGTTCACATTTCGTCAATAAACCCTAATTCGAGCTGTCTACATTACAAAACGGGCTTCGAACTGCGTACCTCCTACGTCATTGCAGAGCCCATATCGGCGGTGGTGAGCCTCATGCACATGACCCAATACGTGCAGTTGGCATATCGCTCCGTGAACTCGAGCTATTAGGTCCCTCTCTGAGGTTACAGGAGTGCCATACGCCATACTCTTCATACAACTCCACAGAGAATAGTCGAGAGGTGTCAGATCCGCGCTGGCCATGGAACTGGTCCACCTTTACCAATCCATCGATTTGCATATGCGACGTTGAGGTGATTCCACACATTTACATCAAAGTGTGCTGAAGCTCATGTCGGCCATTTCCATAGCTGTGTACTGGTACGTGTCGCACTGCTGTTAAAACGTTACTGTACTGGAAACTACACAAGTAACGTAGTAGGATACGCACCAAGGACCCTATGGAGGAATTTAGCGCAGGCGCAGGAATGTTATTATGCTCAGATCGTTCATCCCAGCACACAGATGGCTAAAGGGTTGCATATCTTCTGTATTAACATACCAAAACGAATGTTAACAAATTGTCACAAATTGCGAGTGTATAGGGTTTAAGGGACCGTCGACAACTAGGTCATTAGGGCTCGAAATCGAAAGATAAAAACAGGGAAACTCAACTTCTGATACCTCACCCTTAAAAAGTTAAACTGTGAAGATTAAAATAGCTAAAAGTTAAAACAGTTAAAACTTAAAAAAATGGTCGGTAAAAAAGGTAAATCAAAGTAACAGCAAGCCTAAAATGCTAAAAAGTCCCAAAATAAAATAAAAGTTAAACTTACCAAGTCCAATATTGGCAATAAACCTCAACACTGTATTTACAGCTACTGGATCGCTGCCTAAAATTGAGCGTGGTGTAAGACCCAGGCCAAAGGACTGGCGCTCACGGGTTTATCGTGGACATGTGCGACGAGGCATGTCGCGCACACAGGCGCCGAGTCACCACGCCTGAATTATCAATGAAACGTATACAAAGCTTGTATGGGATTTAACATATATTAATACATATTTTGCTCAAGTGTAATGAGAGACTAGAATGTATAGGTTGCGCGTTTGTTCTTGACGAATGACCTTGATCAGAAATCCAGTGAGAAGGCCTACCCTTAATAAACAGGTCAGCAAATGTTTATGCTATGATAACAGACACCTCTGTTTTCCTCTGTCGCGCTTGTGTATACAGTCGACCGCAAAAGTTTTGTGCGGTACGGATGTGTACAGCAACGAAAATAACAGCAATTCAGACGAGGAAGAAGACGAGGGACAAATGTCAGGAATAGAAGAAATACAATAAAGTTAAGTGGAAACAGTTATAGAGGTATAGTGTATAATAGGTGTGGCTGATTTTACTAGAAGTGCGATAAATTGATTTGTAGTGCTGTATTACTTCAGCTCAGAAGCATGTATGTCATCCCACTGCAGACTGTACCTCCTCTCTCTCGATGCTAACGTTCCCGCAAAAGCTGAGTAGTGACTCGCATTCAACCTTTCATATAAAATTTTCATTCGTCAAGAAGTAACGCGCGACCTGTAACATGTAATTTCAGCGATATAAATTAGTAAAGTAAGTTTTGACCGTAACAGTGGGTAGAAACAAAGTCGATAACGCAGTAACTTGGTATATGTTTTCTTAATTTTCCCTAACGTGAGGACTGAGGACGCAATACGCCTGAAAACAATGCTATGATGTGAACTCTCGAACGAGTAAATAAGTAACAGGTTATTTGAACCAGAAGCTCGACCATAGTTCTGTATCCTATCCGCGGCTGCTTTTCGAGCAAGTTGGACTCGAAGAAAGGAGCAAGTCCTATTATGTACACAAAACGAATTTAGTAATATTCAGTGACCAATGACAGCTGCAATACCGGGCAAGAGACGTGGCACTATAACGAGGACATGCAAAGTTGGCGGCGGTGGCAGTGGAAGGGTAACATACACCTGGACTCGCAAAATAGCCACGTTTTAATTTTCTTTCGATTTATCTCCAAATTCGTAATGCCTAAAGGTTGCAAATGTTGGTTGAAATAAGCAGCATTTATTGAGTTAAACAATTCTGTGGTATAAGAAAAACTTGAACTTTGTCACAAAAACGATAAAGTTTTACAGTAAACACACTGCAACACTATATTGAAAAATATAAGGACGTTTTATCCTTCTACAAATTCTCCCTATACTTATGCTGAAATTAAAATTCGTATCCAAATAGCTTTAAACATGTTTGTGTATTACGTTATGTTATAATAGTTTCTGCCTTTGAATGAAATGCTTTCTAATATCTCTGCAACAAACCACCTTTCTTGGGTGGAATTAAACTATTTTTACATTTCTGTGAATTTGCACGGTTTCTGAAATTTCTGGAACTGTTACCTGCTTGCCATGGACCAATAATCTGACCACGTGTAGCTTCTGATATATACGACATGCTGTGAATCAAGCAACAGTTGTAGCTTAATGAATAACGATTTACTGAACGACCAGACAAAATGAATACTTTCCTTTCATGTCATTGGTTGTACTTATGTCCAGCCAGTAGTACGAATTGTCATTGCAGAGGGGTAAAGAGAGGGCAACGATTTTCTCAGCGACTAGAAAAAGTCAATACTTCACTTTCATGCTGACGTGTCATTGGTTTCTTTCTAATTAACGTCCTCCAACCTAATGTCATATCGGACGGTGAAATGATGCTCAAATGTGCCCGAGGTCCATGAAGCTTTAAGTTACCCGACAAGCGTCTTCTCAGGATAAGGGAAAACCTCGGAAAAAACCTTACCCAGATAACTTACCATAAGCGAGATTCGAACTCGTGACCTCTTGAACGTGAGGCAGACACGCTAACCATCACGCTACCGAGGCGGGCGTATCATTGGTTATAATTATGTCCAGCCAGTAGTATGAATACTGTTGTTCTTGAAGAGGGGTAAAGAAGGGGATTCTAGGAAGACCTCGTTAAACAATTAAGATACCCTTTCATTTTACTAATTCGTTTTCTGTACCATACAAAACGAACGGGTAAAACGGATGTCCTTGACAGCTCTACCGGAAACTGTGTCCCCCTTGTCACTTGCATTAGGCTAATGAGTTTACCTCATAGTAGATATGTCTTATTTGGCACTTCACGGTCTTATAAACTGTGCTGTAATGTCAACAAAAGGGACGTCACTTGCACCAACAAATGACTAAACCAAGGCAAACTTAATTAGTACATTTAGAATCAAACAAGTGAGATATCAGTAAAACTGATACGGACAACTTCTTCGTACCTATTATATGACATAAATTATATTATCACGTTTAAAACATTATCACAACTCAGCTTTTCTATCTGTCAATTCTTTCTGCATAGGTGGCTCCACAACGAGCGTGATAAAAAATTACAATTTCGTACGTTAACGAAATTGGACATAGTGGGAAATGAAATATTTTACGTTGCAACAATCTAGTGTAAAGGATTACTTTCGGAATTCCAAGTTTCGCTTAAGGAGACCAACCTATGAAATTTAGAATTTCTGTATTTCTTAAGCAATTGGTTTACTTTTTTAACAAAATACTTTGATGGCAAGCACGGACACGGGCACAGGCAGGATAGGGAGCGCTGTATCAGGTAGACCAACAAACTGCCATGTGCTTGCCCAGGATGGTTGACTAGCCCGACACCTGGCATAAGAGTGAAGGAGATATGAAATGACGGTGAAATGGATGAAAAGAAAGGTGATTATGGAGCAGATGATGGAATGAATGGCGGGGGGAACCTGAGAACCCGGAAAAAGCGCCCATACGCCGCTTTGTCCACGACAAGTTCCACAAACGGTGCCCTGGGATCGAACCACCTTGGTTTGCCGTGTGGCAGAAACAACTGAAGATTGTACAGTCAAATATTAAAGTTTCCTTTAGAACCACCAGAATGAGTCTTTCTTTACTATTTAGAAGAAACCCCTGGAACTACGTTTTGTAGTCAGCCGGAAATGCTCTCAGTAACAGTATGCTCCAACGCTGCACAGCTCAGAACATTGGACAAATGGCATCAGCCTTCTCATTAGTGCAGGACATGGACGTTGACTATTTAAAAAAGTTCGACTGCTATTTTAGTAATGCTTAACTCCTGCTCTTCTCACTGCATACGGCACCGGTAGACACTGAGAAAAGGAAATTTGGGAATGAGATGTCCAGAACTAAATTTTAGAGGGTCTATTCGGCATTTGCCAGTTATAAGGACTGGGAAAAATACCGGAAAAAATTGTCAGTGAGGACAGCGCTGGGGGAATTGGACGGCAGACCTCTCGTTCACGATTCCTCGGTTAACTCTGGTAGTTGCTATTTTAAATGTAACAACTTACACGCATAAACTGAAATATGTAGCTCCGATCAGTCTCTTATACAAAAAAGATGCAGCTTGTCTCCTATTAAAAAGGAAACACTGGATCTTTACTGTCGAATGGACAATTCCTCAAAAGGAAAGTGTCAAACCTTTAAACCATTTTCCTATGCATCTTACACCAAAATAGTCGTCTGGAATTTTTAAATGCTTCTCTTTTAAATGTTTATGAAATCCTTCCATTCCCAAACGTTCCCCAACCGGGACGCTCCTTTGTGAAGATAATGTAGGAAAACCGAGTGTTTCCAAATTCACTATGACACAGTAGCAGATGTTGGCGAAAGCAAGTAAAATCAAAACACGTGGCGGAAACAGAAGTGTACGTATATAATGACAGATCAATAATGTTGATAAGAAGCTGTTGGTTTGAATTAAAAAAGTTTGAACATAAGCATGTAACTAAATTGATAAATAACGAAGTTTCGGGCTGGAAGGCCATGGCCAAGTGTAAAATTAACACCCAACGTTTTTGTCAACTCTTTGGTTGCCATCTTAGAAGATAAGACCAAAATCAATAGAATATACAAACTCACAACTACATTTCAGCGAATATTAATATCCAATAAGAACAAGTGAGATCCCTTGTAAATTCCAGGGTACACAGAGTCCTGATACATGAGGTTTTCTTTATATTGGCACAATCAAGCGCATATTCAGACGTACGTAACAGCGCGTAAGCGACACTACCATCTTGCAACGACAGATAAGTATACCGTCGGTAAACATGTTAATTTTGACCATTGTATCCTCTATTAAAGTATTAGAGCAGAGGTGGGCAAAAGAGGATTCGTCAATCCCTGTGACTCATGAACCTTTCGCCGTGTAATAATGCAATACAATGGTACACACCCCCTTCTTTAGTTGATTTCAAGAGTCCAAAGGTACCGGTATCTGTGGAGGAATTGTCTGTGTCAACACCGTATACCTCATTTGTAAAAAGATATTACATGGTTTTTTCGAGCCAACATTGAATGGCTTTATTGTAGATATGCCACATACAACGAGAAAACTAGTGTTTTCTGATTTAGTACATTTTTATATATGTTGTATACATTTTCTGTTTCTAGTTGTTTGTTTGTTTGTTTATGATTACAGAGTTAAAACGCGCCAAAGTTCTACAAGGTTTACAATCTAAACATAACAAACATGCCTTGACATATGACAACTCTCATAACCAACAAATCAAATTATGAAATACTTATTTCAAATGTATAAAATCACTTGATACTGTACCAGAGGTTAAACTAATTAGTTGTAGTGCCATTCTTGAAGGGTTAAAAACCGAGTTTACTACACATAGACTCCATGTTCTCAGGAATCTTGAGAATGACATTTCAATGTTTGTTAACCCTTTTACTGTAGATGAGTCAATGTAAGAGTTAACTTGCAATGAACTCGTATATCTACAAACAGGTCTAGTGAGACAAAATAAGTGCAGAGATCTATTGGAGCAGACGTGTTCAAAGAACTGTGTTGGTTTGAGAGAATGTGCTACAGCTATTACACTGTTAAGGCAATATTTTGTTCCACATATGTCTGTGAACATTTTTCTCTCTGATGAACATAGAAAAATCAAAACTGAAATCTCGCGTAGTCACCTCTTGTCGCAACTACATGTTACTGTTGCAGATATTACGCCAGTCCGAGCGTCTTACCATATGTTCGGATGATGATAATTATGTGTAATTCAGATTTCACACAGTAAAAGTACGACCACCTTTTTCCTGTTTGAAGCAAACGCACTGATAGTTAACTGTATCAATCCGCCACTGTGAACAGTTTAAGAAGCGAAGAAGTAACACTACCCCAACCAGCAAGAATGTTAGGCGGGTTGCGTGTACAGTGGATTCGAAACAAACATTCTCTCCGCCCCTGTACTGGAACAATAGGAACACAAAATATTATCATGTAAGGCTCCACAGGGAAGTTAATGAGGTACATAAACATACAAACATCGATAAAATGTCGAAAAGTTACAGGTCAATCACATATTGATACCAGTGATGATACCCCATTGCAGTCTCACCATTCGTAAGCCACCTTGACCGGAGCTATAAGTTGCGAAGCATTCGTTACCTTGCTGGATGCTATAGTATCTACCCATAATCACAATAGAAACTTAAATAAGTATACATACTAGTACTTTAGGATACCCATCTGTGAAATTTTGAAAATCTACAGTTTTCATTGGATTGATTTGAAATTTTAACACAACAATCACTGTATAGTGAGGAGTAACTGTGCTAAATTTCATACATTTAGTCAGATTAGTTGCTA
Organism: Tenodera sinensis; assembly: GCA_030765045.1. Lineage (NCBI taxonomy): Eukaryota > Metazoa > Arthropoda > Insecta > Mantodea > Mantidae > Tenodera > Tenodera sinensis. Next base: position 26,390,787 of record CM060962.1, on the reverse strand, counting down.
ACATATTAATATTTTATTACATTTTTTTTAGTATTTGTATAAATGGTTCCCCATGATGCAATTTTGATTTGAAAAACTTAATAATTTTCAGTTATGTTCTGTAATAGAATGTTAGCAAATTGATGAGATAATTTCTTAATCTTGTTATTAGTTTGGATAAAAATAAATTTTAAAGTTTAAAATCATTATTTTTTCATTTAAATTTCGAAATGTAAACTTGAATATTTAATTACTCAGCAGTTATTCACGTTATGAAGAAATTATCTCATTTCTTTTTAGTATTATTTCTAAGCAGGTACACCAAATTTCATGCATAAGTACTGAAAATTGCATCGTGTGGAGCATTTTAAAGAGCAAACAGTGCTAAAAATAAAAGCGTGGAAAAACTAAGTTTGAACTCATGGCAAGGATAATGGAACTGTATTGATTTAAATGGACATAACCACTTACAGGCAATCAGATGTCCACGTGACATAGTTAAAACGGCCGTAAGGCTATAAAAAGCATATCAAAATAAAGCAGAAGATTAATACTATTTAACAAAACAAAAATTCATTTTTGGGAATTTTTGAAACGTTAAGCCTTTTTTCACAGATGCGTATCCTTTAGGAAAATGCGTCACATTAGTAGTATAGAGGGATTGTTCCACTCTAATCCAAGCCTTCCTTTGCTACTTTCTTTCAACTGCCATTCTGCAATCCTCATCCTATGCAATAACGTTGTTAAACCCATAATGATTAGATGCGCTTAAAACACATTCTGAGTTGGTCTTCAGCCCGCCAACACCGGATTGGACTGCGTTGGTCTTTAAGCTATCCCTTGCCCTCAGAAGATGGCAACCATAGCTGATCGAGGCATCAGGTGTTAATTTCATTCTTGGACTACGGTGTGCCATGTCGGAAGTTTTTGATAATTTATCAATCAATGCCGCCCGTGATGGCCTTCATATGTACGTAAAAGAATTATTTTTTCCTCAAATTTAACGAAAATGTTCCAACAATTTGAATTCCCGTTAATGTAATCATTCTTTCATATCATCGTTTGTTATGCAATGAGCTGAAAAGTTGAATCACATTTGAAAAATTCAATCTTACGGCCAAAAGACGAACCACGGATCTTGGCTTTGCGTACCGAGGTTTTACCTCTGAGCTACCATGGGAAGATGAGAGTTCGCGTAATAAATGCTTTTTTTTTTAAACAATGTACTTGGAACATATAAAGTTAGTGTACAAAAAGCTTAATGGAGCTATGTTAAATCGCTCCCCCTGGGGGACCTACTACGGTGGGTTCTCACTCACACAATCACTCACTCACTCACTCACTCACTCACTCACTCACTCACTCACTCACTCACTCACTCACTCACTCACTCACTCACTCACTCACTCACTCACTCACTCACTCACTCACTCACTCACTCACTCACTCACTCAATGTCAAACCGCTGTAAAGATATTGTTTATTAATAATTAATCACTGTTGATATGGCAATATCAAATGTTCCTTGGATCTTACGGTTTATCGTATTGGTAGCAAAGTATACAAGTGTAAATAAATTGTTGTGCAGGGATTTCTTAATTTTAATTAGTTTAAAGGGGAAAATGTTCTGCTCACATGTTATTGAATTTTTCAGCGTTTACAATTTGAATTATGATAAATAATTAAACTCAATTGAACTACTTCATATTTTTAACTAGCACAAAAAATATGCTCTCTTAAGAACGTCAAGCTAATGTGTTACAAACTGTGGTCCAAGGAACATTTTGAAAAATAAACAAGACTGGGGAAGAAAATTGAAAATAAGAGTATAAAACTCAATTCGTGCTTTAACCTATATAGCACATGGCCAATTAAATAGCCATATTTGATTTAAAAAAAACTAATTGATTAGCACGGAAGTACAAGTTATAAGTAAAATCAAAATTCCAAGCAAAAGATCGAAAATATTTGCATTTTTTACCAAATTTCACCAATGAATGGCTTTTGTGACATCTGTATTTGAGATCCCTTATAGGTTTACTAGGAGACTTGAAACAAATGAGAATATTTAATGGCCACGCGGTCATCCCTTCAAGGAGTTCAGCGATAGCTTCGTTTACATCAGTGGCACTAATGTACGGGACAGGAGGTTTAGCCCATCCCCCTGTTTTACTCTTCGGTTTGTCTATCGTCCAAGGAGTTTCTAGTATCTTAGTACTGTGTCGCCGTAAAGTCCCACTACCCGCAACACACTTGTGGAGGAAAGTAGGAGATTGACACCGCGGGCCACAATTTGGCATCCCTGGTCTACACTGAAACTCGAAGACCTGTGGCTGGAGCTCCGATCGTGGCATTGAACTTGCCAAGTCTGACATAACCTTCAATCCGAATTGAAGCTCACAGGAACCTCTTGCTAGCAAGTCATTTTTAATAACATTCTCTTCTCATAATGCACTGAGGTAAACACAACTAATAGTCACATGTTAGGAATGGGAGAGATACGGAAGGGGTGCGGTACTGAAGACAGGCTCATTGTACCTATGTCCTCAAGAAAATAAACCAGGTAGGAAGTATGAGGTGAGAGGAGACCAGATCCAGGCTAAAGCTACAGACATTGACAGAAGACCCCAAGGTTTACCAAGATTGATGACACCTCGAAGTCTCTAGGTCTTTCGGTGGCCCTCCTAGAGGGATCTCGATAGTGTCCATCGCTTCCATATGCCGCATCCTTACCCAGATTCCACGGACAACGACGGACGGACGGATGGGGCCCTCCTAGAAGGACCTCGGTGGTGTCCATCGCTTCCATATGCCGCATCCCTACCCAGATCCCACGGACAACGACAGACGGACGGGGCCCTCCTAGAAGGACCTCGGTGGTGTCCATCGCTTCCATATGCCGCATCCTTACCCAGATCCCACGGACAACGATGGACGGACGGACGGGGCCATCCTAGAAGGACCTCGGTGGTGTCCATCGCTTCCATATGCCGCATCCTTACCCAGATCCCACGGACAACGACAGACGGACGGGGCCCTCCTAGAGGGGCCTCGATGATGTCCATCGCTTCCATATGACGCACCCTTACCCAGATCCCACGGACGACAGACGGACGGGGCCCTCCTAGAGGGACCTCGATGGTGTCCATCGCTTCCATATGTCGCATCCTTACCCAGATCCCACGGACAACGACGGATGGACGGGACCCTCCTAGAGGGACCTCGGTGGTGTCCATCGCTTCCATATGACGCATCCCTACCCAGATCCCACGGACAACGACAGACGGACGGGGCCCTCCTAGAAGGACCTCGGTGGTGTCCATCGCTTCCATATGCCGCATCCTTACCCAGATCCCACGGACAACGATGGACGGACGGACGGGGCCATCCTAGAAGGACCTCGGTGGTGTCCATCGCTTCCATATGCCGCATCCTTACCCAGATCCCACGGACAACGACAGACGGACGGGGCCCTCCTAGAGGGGCCTCGATGGTGTCCATCGCTTCCATATGACGCACCCTTACCCAGATCCCACGGACGACAGACGGACGGGGCCCTCCTAGAGGGACCTCGATGGTGTCCATCGCTTCCATATGTCGCATCCTTACCCAGATCCCACGGACAACGACGGATGGACGGGACCCTCCTAGAGGGACCTCGGTGGTGTCCATCGCTTCCATATGACGCATCCCTACCCAGATCCCACGGACAACGACGGACGGAAAAAGTTGCTGTGCACAGATCATCCCTGCCAAGTTCTACTTAAAGACTCCAATCCTGAAAGAACCAACGGGATGAAGGATGAATGAAATGATTAAGGAAATGAAACGGGAAGACAGGAAATCCGGGGGCATGTAATTATAATTCCCAGCATTCACCTAGCGATCCTGGGAAATCTGAAAAAACACATGGATCAGTAAGGTCGACCACGGGAATTGAACCCGGGACCTCCTGAATGAAAGCTTCGGACGCTACCGCGGAGCCATCTCGCTCGGTTACAGTCATGTTTATAACATCTGAAGTGACACTGAGGCAATTAATAAGGATGCTTTTCTTTTTGGTATAAAACTGCTCAAGAAACGCAGAGTAGACGTACAAAACACATAAAACATTTTAGGAAGATAAAGAATATAGAACCTGCAGAAGGTAAAAGTGACAAAACTTTCCGAGTTGTATACATACAAATATTTAGAAGCAAGCTGATTCATCTCGTGCTTTAGCCTTTAGTTACTTGGCAAAGCTCTGGTACAAGCATCCGAATATAAATGCTAAAACTGAGGAAAAGGTAATTATGAATTTGTTGTGCTACTCTAACCAACATGCTTCGCTGTGAACTCTCGTTAATCTGTCCCACATTCCTAGTGGATCTGATGCACAGAGAGGAACGGGAGGAGAACCAGGGCGAAACTGTTAAGTATTTCACGTGGAAACGACCTTCACTTAAAGTGAAGCATTTGTATGCATATTCAGATTCTAAGCCCATTTTATTCTTGTTTTAATGCCATGGCATCCAACTGTAATAAAATGACCTCGTTGATGTTCACGTTAGAGTGTACAGAACTATACTGTGACTAGAATAATGGTGAAATTCTCGTTTCTAATTATGGCTTCACGGGTGTCAAATTTATAAATGTTGAGCTTAGCTTTCGGCTGTTCTAAACACAATGGCCTTCTTCAGGAACTGACTAATTATTATTTCCTCGTCCAAGATAAGCTTCTTTTTGTAGTGTCGGTCTGGGCGGCTCAGTTGGTTAGACGTTGGCCTACTGATCGCGGGTTCAAATCCGGCCCAGATCGATGGTTTTTAAGTGTGCTTAAAAACGACAGCTCCATGACAGTAGATTTACTGCTATGTAAAATAATTCCTGCGGGACGAAATTTCTGCACACCGGCGAAGCTGATATGATCCTGATAATTGACAGCGTTGTTAAACAAAATAATTTAATTTTTCCTTTTGTAGAGACCTAAATATTAATAAAGTCTATGTTATAACTATGTGACATTTCTTAAAAAATACATTTACATATGTATTACATAAACTACTTATAAAAAGCTTTCCTTTCCAACGCATGTCCTCATGACGAATATTGCACGAAGTGGTTTGGATACAAGTTTTGTTGAGTTACACAGAAATTTTTCGGTCAAATCTTTAAAAAGCAGTCAGTATATGCCAGCATTAATGTCTGCATCATGACTGGGGAACTGGTGCTCACTGAGCGCAGCCTGCTCTCGGCCGTATACTGATAACTGTATGTTCATTAGGTAAAATAAAATGAAGGTCGCTTAAGGTATCCCTCGAATCGCCCAGGCCGTGTCTACATATTCTTTAGTTGGACTGATGAAACAAAAGAACGACACATTATTTCAAAAGTTTATTGCTTGGAATATTGGAATTTGCACTCCAACAACAGGAAATATTGCTAAAACCACGAAAAGGGTTACAGGGATTGCGTATTTAACGAGTTTTGTACTTTTGTGCAATAACTTTCTGTATTTATTGATTTTTAGTTATATAAAAAGATATAAAATGCAATAAAAATTAAGGTAACTTCATGGGTTAATCACAAAATTATATGTGGTGATAACGTCTCCCAGTATGCGACACCTTTGATGCTGTTTCCGATATGTCAAGTGTTCGATGAATCTGCTGCCAGCTGCTACAGTGGTACACAAAGAGATTTTTTTCTCTGGGTATACGTGGGCGGGTGTGAGAATAGACAACGTCAATTAAGTTGGCTTATAAGTTTAACGTAGTCTAATAAACGAACTTTTTGAAGCGAGTTGTGGACCGTTATAGGATGTAGAATTAAAATGTTTCTGAATCTTACAATTAGCACGAGAAACTAACTATTAAAGTATTATATCTTTTGACTTGTGACTTACCAATGACTTCACGGTTTGAAATAACTGTTCCGTAATAACAGAGAGAAGTGCAAGTTGCCGCGAGTCACTGAAATGCCAATCGGAGAACCCTCTTGTGGCGACCGCAAAGTTATGCATAAACCCAGCGTGGTCTTAAGCGCCACGGTCTGTGTTGATAATCATAAAGCACTTCTGTAAGACTGTAAGACACGAAGGAAAAAGCCACAAATTTTATAAATGTATAGATAACTCTTTTATCAGCACAAATACCGCTATTTCTCACTACCCCTCCGAAGTGTCGGTCTGGGTGGCTCAGTTCGTTAGACGCTGGCTTACTGATCCCAAGGTCGCGGGTTCAAATCCGGCCCAGGCCGATGGGTTTTAAGTGTGCTTAAAAGCGACAGCTCCATGTCAGTAGATTTACTGGCATGTAAAAGAACTCCTGCGGGACAAAATTCCGGCACACCTGCGACGCTGATGTGATCCCGGCAATTAACAGCGTCGTTAAACAACAAAATAATGTCCCCTCCAAAGTTCAAACATATGTTGCCAAATCTTAAATTTCTCTTCACATCTGAAGTACAATTTTTGCTTTGTGACTTGTTAAATTCTTAAGAATGGTTTTTCCTGTATACTTTCCAGAACGTTGTATACATGTATTTCTGCACCTCTAATTTCTGAACGCTTTGAATTGCAGGTAACCGACTGTGAGTTATTGCTTTTTATTGGGCGAGTTCTCTGCAAATCCTAATTGTCTCAGCTACACTTATTGCTTTTCCTTAGCACGGAACTTGGCTAAACACTTCTGGCAAAATTGGCACTCGTGCATTTTACATTATGCATTGATTTTATAATATGGAAATTATTTATTGCAATTATTTATCTATGTCCTTATCACTTCTTTAAAAAATTATTAATCTTACCAATTAATAATTGGTATCAATAAAGAATATTCTGTTAATCATGTCATTGTCTTTAACATACAACATTTTAATTGATTTAATCGGTAAAGCCATTTTTGAGAAAACAAAGATTTTTTTATGAAAAAGAAAGGAAGTGCTAGTCTACATGTAGCATTTTTTAAAACTTACACACGCAAAAACATGCGAAATTATTTTGTTGTTTAACGACGCTGTCAATTGACAGGATCACATCAGCGTCACCGGTGTGCCGGAATTTTGTCCCGCAGGAGTTCTTTTACATGCCAGTAAATCTACTGACATGGAGCTGTCGTTTTTAAGCACACTTAAAAACCATCGGTCTGGGCTGGATTTGAACCCGCGACCTTAGGAACAGTAAGCCAGCATCTAACCAACTGAGCCACCCAGACCGACCAAAAAGAAAAAAAAAAAAAAAACATGCGCGTGTGTATTTGCGATGAAATATCAACATTGCATGTTTAGGTGGAACACCATACTTCTATAATACCATGGGATTGAGAAAGCAATACAAGTAAAACACAACACGCCAACTTGTGTATTCGTACAAAAGCATCCACAGAGAAGATGACTGATGTAATGTTTTCACGATTTAAAAAGCTTAACTGATGTGAACAGCATTTCATTTCGCCTTTTCAAGAACTTACATTACGGTACCAAATGAAAGTAACTGTACTCTGGATTTTTTAACCTATAAATCGTGACCGCTGTGAATTCTTGAGCGGTAGAGAGGTTGAAGTTGAAGTAATAAATAGTACGAATAAATGAACATCGTTTGCGTTGGAGAACACATTAAGTTGGGGCGCTGTAATGTTTCTGATTGCATTTCTAATATATTGCTTTTGGTCTTCCAATGTATGAGGATTTGTCTCGTAAACTTTGTCTTTCGGGTTACCCCACAAGTAAAAATCACACACTGTTAGATCGGGGGAGTGAGAGGGCCATACACCAGCACTAATCACTCTTATCTTCAAACACTTCCCTAATTTTATTCATGGACTCCTCTGCTGTATGGGCAGAAGCAGAATCTTGTTGAAACCACCCATATGATTTCTCTTCGTCTGTCAGTTCATGATAAAATGGGGTCGAAATGTCATTTCGATACCTCTCTGTATTTACAGTCTGCTCGTAGAATATTGGACCGATTATGCGTCTAGCGCTAACAGCACACCAAACTCCAACTCTCCTATCATAAGGAGGGATTTCTTGAATGCGATGTGAATTTTCAGAGGCCCAGTACCAACTGTTATGAGAGTTGACTCGACCATTTAGGTGGAACCAGACCTCATCAGAAAGGAACAGAAACTGTGGATCAATTAAACCATCGTTCACTGATGAAAGAAACCATTTATAATAATGTATTCGTGATACTGGGTCACCTTGTTTTGAAGCATGGACACTTGTACACTTATATGGTTTTAGTTTTAGACAAATTCTCATACACTGGAAGAACTAAAGCAAAATAACAGAAATGAAATCGGAAACATTACAGTGGTCCAACTTAATTGCGTGAATCAGAATGTGTTCTCCCGATATAATGCGTGTTTAGCTGACAGTGGACATTTCCTGCATCTTTAAGGTCAGAGTGTTATACATGCTTTACACGCAGAGTTTATGTAGGAGCAAAGCCGGCTGTGGCACATCCAATCGTGCACAGACGAAATGCCATGCGCCGGTTAGGTTTTAAATGAAGAAGCCTGTATCTTGAGAACACGACCGCTGAAATACCTTAGCCACAGTTCGATATGCTAACATCGATGATCGTGTCGTAACAGAATCCGGAAGTGAGGTCAAGAAATGTGACATTCCCGTATTCCTTGGCCTTCACAAGCGCACACGTTCCTATCTGGTAAAACCACTGTTTCCCAATATCTGTTGAGAAATGGTCTGGCTTCTACTTCGAAGAAGTTCAAGTTCAGTGACCACCCTTAGAATCACCGCTTCCATATTTTAGACGATACTGTTATCAGTAGTGCCCAAATTTTGACCACCTAAAGAATACTATGAAAGACCTTAAAATGCAAATGAACTGCTTTATGAACTTTAAATTTATTAAAACTGACACAATTGTTTTTGCTGGTGAGCCATTTCCGATATATTTCTTGTCATTTGCCTTAGTTTTCTAGTATTTTGCTCAAATGGGAAGTCGTTATTGGTTTTTCCTTTTACCCTAGACAGGCAATGAAAACCCATTGCACAGCGGCCAGCTCTTTAAAGATTTGACTATCGCTAAAGCGTACTGTATTTTCGATTCCCAAAGTAACTACAAAGAAACATGCAATTAAACAATCTTTACAAAGTTTATCTCGATCAACATGAAGTAGATATTGGACAAACGTTCTTAAGAATAGTACGTACAAGAGCGAGTAGAGAAAGTCATGCGAGTTCACACATAAAGACATTAGGTTTGTTCTAACACGATCCAGAATAAATTCTGAATTATCTGAGCATGCGCAGTACCTAAGTAGGATTGCAACATGATGAAGTCGGTTCTTGCACAAAAATAGAAACTGCATATTCTGGACATGCGAAAATCGTGTAGCCTACAACGCATGCTCAGGTTATTCAGAATCGCACATTAATAATGGTTCAGCTAATGCTTCAGTCGTACAAAATTCCGAAAACTGGTTCTGAGAGCGTGCTCGATTGTGCATGTGCGTAATAACATGTTGGTATTAGTTCGAAACGCGTTTGAGAACCGATTGTTGGACCAGACCTTTTATTATTTGGACATCAAAACATTGGGTGTATAAAATAAATGTATTTATATCCTAACATTAGTTACCTATTACTTATTGAAACTAATTCGCTTTGCCTTCTCCCACTACGAGTTCTTCTGTGGTACGTTAATACTGTTTGCATTGCCTTCTATTTTCAGGAAGTTTAGAACACTTGTCTGCTCCAATTTATGAAAACCAAGGGCGAAATGTTGCAATTTAGGTTAACAAATCTAAATGTTTTCATTACTGAAACTTGAAGTTTCATACGTGAATCACTGAATTCCTCATTACATGAATATAAATATCATGATGACTGTATAAATTTAAATTTTGTTATCACCAATAACCCCTCAAGAAACTAGCAATAAGTTGTTAAAAGTGCTAGTTATTAAATGAGTTAGATTAGTATAAATGAGAAAGATGTGCATTTTAAGGCCTTCATAGCGAACCATGTATTGAGTAGGTATCAGTTAAAGTTAGAACTACGGTGTCATAAATAGCGAGGTAAACCATTGATAAATCTTGAAGAGAAATTAAAATTATTCTCAAAGTAATATTTATTAGACACATGAGGGGTCAAAGTCTGTTAAAAGTGACCTCTGCATTACACAAACTGGTACTTTCACAGTGTTTATCCCTAATCAAGAGTTTTATCTTTAATTGCATAAATATGACATTAAACTGACGCGATAAGCTTTTAGAGCCTCTACTTCTCTGCAATTTTCTCCGCACTTATATTGCCCGTTAAGGTCTAACAAAAATGTGCACTGTTCATAACATGAAAAAATAGCAATCCCTTATGAGGGAAAATAATTTGTGATTCTTGTTTAAGGGGAGGCATCTGTGAAAATGAAATTTTTGTCACAATGATGTGAAAATTTGTATGTATGTGTGCGAAAGCATAACTAGAAGGTTTACCAAATTTGACTTTTCTATGTAAGATAGTTTTTGCAACAAAAAAATTTTTCTTCGTTTTTTTTTTTTTTTTTTTTTTTTTTTTTTTTTTTTTGCTGCAATTTTAGGGTAGTATAGCAATCGCTTCTTATAAAATATTATTTGTTCTAAGTAAACTAAACTCCGGCCATATGTTTCGCTAGATTATGTCTACAAAACCTGGTATTTTTATTTGGCTATGTCAAACAGTTTTGGAGAAAAAAAATATTGAATACCTCAATGTCCATTTTTTTTTCAAATTATTAATAATTTTCAAAATAAAAATTTGATAACAATTAAACTACTCCATCTAGAGCATTTAAAATACCAAGTTTTATGAAGCAACTATCTAAAAACGTGTGTGCAAAATTTAAAATAAATCTATTAAGAACTGTATGAGAAGATGCATTTTGAAGATTGAAAAATGTGAAAAAATAGAAAGCAGAGAAAAATGACTTTAAAGTTTTAAGTATATGACAACATACATACGCCATGGTCATTTAAATCATGGCGTAACGGCCTTTTAAATGGTGATGAGGAGTAAACGACGGTAGATTCTGAAAGTACAAGGTAGATACATAATTTTAAGGCAAAAAAAGAAAAATCGCATTTTTCGTCATTTTTGTACAAATTTCACCGATGCCCCCCCTTAAAGAACAGAACAGATCAGGTTATTAGGGTAATGTTACAATTATCTCAAGTTAAAGGCTATTTAACCTAGTACCTATAAGGGCGTTTTTGCGAGCCGGAAATGCTGTTCACAAGAGTGCATACAAATTAATGCAAATAATTACTGAAATGATACACAATTCTCAATATAAAGGCATGAATAGCATATGCCAGTACCGACATTGACCTCTGTGACGGTCAGCAGTGTTCTTTTTCATATTTTGATGTGATTGCTATGCAAACTACATCTCATATTAACGTATATATCTTGCGGTTTCTTGCAGGTGTAACAACAAAGGAAATGGCAGCCATGACCAACGCTCTACTCTTGATTATGTTCGCTTTGCTGGGATCTGGCACGGCTAATGGTGATAGGCAAGCAAACATTCCTGTCAGGCAATTGAACAACGGGACTTGGAAGAACAGTGCCAACAGCTATGTGATGTCTGTGCAATACTCGCACGGAAGTTCTCCCCACCTGACACCTGAGAGACCAGCCCAAAATTCCGTTGTGCGGTCTTCCAACGCCACGACTCAAATGGGAATTTCTACACCAAGGCCAGCTGTTCCAAATATCAAAGTATTTCCAACACGTATAGCGACAAGTCCAATGGAAACTGCAAATGTGACATCTCCAGCATCCAAGGCAAATGTAAAAGCGGAAGTATCTGCTACACACAAGTCGACAAACACTGTTGCAGTTGCAAACGTGCAGGTATCTTCTACACCACAGGCAACCAACCCAGCGACAGTGAATACCAAATCAACAGTAACGCAAATGCAACAATTTGCAGTACAGAAACCATCTTCGCAGCAAACTGTCACTGAAGTAACATACCCCGATTCTTTTATTTCAGCTCAAATAGCAGCGGCTTCCCTTACAACACCATCACCAGACACATATGTCAACCCTGTTGCTTTACAGCAACAAATTGCAGCGTCATCCTACTCCAGCTGGAACATACAACCTCAGACAACTATCGACAGATCCTATTCCGTTGTGAATCCTGTGTATGTAAAACCAGCTGCTTTACAACAAACTCCAGTGCAAAGTTCTAGCTGGCAGTTGCAATCTCAACCACATACCGATGTGTCATATGCCACTCTTAATGCAGCATATGCCAAACCAGATGTCTTGCAGCAACCAATTGCAGCGACATCTACTTCCGGCTGGCAATTACAACAAACACAGACGCCCGTTGATAGGTCCTATTCTGTTGTGAATCCTGCATATGGCAACTCAGTTGTTTTACAGCCAACTGCAATCCCACAAGCTAACTGGCAACTACAACAACAACTTCATGGGCCCATTGACAGAGCCTATTCCTCTGCGAGTCCCATGCGGTATTATCCCTATAATACTTTGCGACAAAGTACTTTGGTGGAGCCTTATATAGATAAAAGGAATCAGAAATACAAACAATACAGCTTGTCACGTTCACCATCCCAACATATTCATGGTTCTTATCCCGGACATAGTGTTCATTCTCATCCATATAGCAGTTACTATAGCAGACGTCCACCTATCGAGAGAGAAAATCCACCGTTTTTCAAACCGTACCCCACAAAATACGTCAATTTTGCACCAAATCGCTTTCCCACGCCGTACAACGGCTTGCTCAATTTTTCACGCCATAGACCGAGTTATAAAGACAGTCCTTTCAGTAGTGGTTCCAGTGGATCTATGTATTACAAAATCCTATTGCCTCTGGCACTTTTAGGGATCAGTATTCCAGCTCTTGGTATGATGTACACGTATTTGAGTAAGAGAAGGAGGAGGAGAAGTGCAGACGATCTCTTTCCGTCTGTGGAAGATATTGAACATTACATGCAAATGCTACAGAAAGCTGTCGAAACATATCAACCAAATGACTTCGCAAAACATTCTTAAGAAAGGTTTTTACTATAAGCACGTTTAAAATAATAGTCACTTCTCAGTCACCGTCATAGAAATATGAACAACAGTGCCAGTATTTTTAATAATACTATTGTAAACTGGAAGTACAATTAAGAGTTACAACACACTCATGGAGAATGAAAAAAAAAATGCAGTTAGTGTAAGTGAACTTAGGCCATGAGTGACTAAGACAAAAGTGGACATATTTCCTTTAAAATAACCAGAAATTTGTGTGAGTCACAAATAATTGACTGCGATGCTTAAAGAGACATTACAAAAGTGTAAAAAGTGTGTAAAAAGTAGCCACATATTTTAAATGTATTTATTCAATAAATTAAAGATATCTTATGGCGTAATAGTGCATGTGTGAAGATTATTTATGTAAAGGTAAACTTCAAAAGGGGAGTGACCATATCAGTAATGTAATTATTGTTAGGCTTCTACCAATTTTTTTTTAATTTTGATTCTGTAATTTTACTTTCGGGTCATTTATTATTAAGGCAATACCTAGTTGAACTTTTGGGCAAAAATAAGATTTTCCTTAGTTTTTGGTGTACTTTGTACTCTATAGGAATTTTCACAGTACAATTCATTGAAACACTGTTACTTAATTAAGTACTTAGCAAAACTTTAAATTCTCATTTCTCCACTTCATTCTCTTCAGCAGTCGCATAGGTTGCCCTCAAGAGAGCTTGTATTTAATGAACATCTTAGCAAATGTGTTAAAATATTTATTCTAAAAGTGGTTTATTTAGATTGTTCATGTGTAGATTTTATGTATTAATTTAGTTATGCCATTTTGTGACAATTGCTGCAAATCGCTTCTTTTCTCCCTACAACTTCGTGTGTTCTGGGTGGTTGGACTTCACGGCAACCAGTACTTATAGAATAGAAGCTCCTTGGACTGTGGACAAACCGAAGAACAAAACAAAGGGTTAGGTTAAACCTCATGTTCCGTTCAGTGGCAACCCTATGCCAATTTTTAAAAAATCGTCACAGATATGTCCATATCCACTGTGTGGTAAGCTTTTAAAAATCTTCATTACTTAAACGTAAGGTCCCATGGCATTCTTGTGCCAATTGTTTCAGGTATCTTCATAGATTGAAACTCATGCACCCTGCGTGTCATTCCTGTGCTAAACTCTTAAAAACTTTCTACTTAAACCTAAGGTCCCCTGCGTGGCATTCCTGTGCCAAGTTATTAAAAATCTTCACTAGTTAAGCCTCGTGTCCCCTTCGTTGGCAAATCAGTGCCATTTTTAATCTTCATGGGTTAAGAGACACTGGAAGTGAAATTTGAAAGTTCCACATTACTTCATAGATTTTTCTGAAATGTTTACTGTGTTTGTATTTACATCAGAATAGGAGGTACACCAAATTTCATTAAAATTGGATAATTCGTTTAGTATATATAAATTATTTTATTAATTTAATAGGCACATTTTCGAAATAGAGCTCGCGTCTATTGACTTTTCAAAATTCATTTATATTGGCAGAACTGATACTCTAAAACATGGGTAAAAATTGTATGAAGAGATATTTCAAATATGTTTGCTGATTACGCTGTACATATTCTTTTAATAACAAAGAAAATTTAATCTTCAAAATTATTGATTTTTTTCATACAAAAAAGATGTTTTTGGAATTCTTGTTAATGATAACATCAATATTGAATCATAGTTTTGTTTAGCTGCTATTTATGAATATTTTTGGAAATTTTCATTGAATTTGAAGCAAAACTCAGGCGCGACCTTCTTTTGGAAAGTGCCTGTTGAGAAAAACAGGCTTTTATATAGGAGCATCCTGTGTAAGTTAAGGGAAGAGCGCTATTTGAAAGGGCCGTAATGACCACATGGAGTGGGGGATATGAAAAATATTAGCTGATCTAAATGCACAGGAGCTCCAGGAACATTTTAAGGTAAAAAAACTATTTTCAATTTCTTGACAATTTTGACCAAAATTTCACTCCCAGTGTCCCTTAAGACTCCTGTGCGCTTCAGTGTAAATCCTGCACTAATCTTTTTAAATTTGTGAGGTTCTGGACCGGATTATCACAGGGGATGTTGCCCATCCACCTTACAGCCCAGACCTCGCTTCCAGTGATTTCCATTTCTTCCCACCTCTATTCAGACTGAAAGATGACTGTCAGACAGTGGTTCCAATCCCAGACGACAGCTACAGACATTTTAGAGCAAGTATTGTAGAACTAAAACATGAAACCTGAATATTAATCAGTGTTGCCAGGCTTTCGGTAGCGAAAATCCCCCTTTAAGCCTTCAAAATCCCTCCAAATTAAAATAATTACCTTTCTGCTCATAAAACCTAACTTTTGTTGACTTGCTCTCATATAAGACTGTAACTCATATATAATACTTAGTCGTTTCGGACTTCATTCATTCATTCATTCATTTATTCATTTATTCATTTATTTCTAGAGTTATTAATCGTTTTCAAGATATTTGGACTGCTTATAAAAATTTCCATATTCTTACTACTCTTTAATGACGCATTACATTTATCTCAATAGACTTTATGGTATTTAATATATAATATAATAAAAATATATAGTATAGCATGGAGTGGTGTGGGTGTGGGTGTGGGGGTTGGGTGGGGGTCGGTGTGTGGGGGTGTGGTGTTCTTTCAATAGTCATACAGTTGATGGTCCGATTGCATTTGGTTCTGTGTTGCATTAGTTATATTTGCAGCACATATGTAAACATGAAATTTTCACACGGTCCAGAAACTTAATTTTAGCTGTAAAAGTGTAATTGATAGCTAATCATTGACCTTAAATATACTAGTTACACAAATATTAATTGCTCGATTTATTCAGAAAGTTTATCATTGTACTGCGTTAGGTTATGTTCGTTGAAATGTAAACATACTTTTTGAAATTGCACTAGGTGAAGTATAATAGCTATTTGACAATTTGTTTCTGGTCGAGATCACTGAGAGTGAAATGTTGGTCAAAATTGTCAAAAAGTCGAATTTTTTTTTTTTTTTTTTTTTTTTTTTTTTTTTTTTTTTTAAACCTTTAAATGTTCCTGGAACACCTGTGCATTTGGATCAACTAACATTTTTCATATCCCCCACTCCATGTGGTCATTACGGCCCTTTCAAATAGTGCTCTTCCCTTAACGTACACAGGACGCTCCTATATAAAAGCCTGTTTTTCTCAAAACTACATTTCTGCACATTCCAAAAGAAGGTCGCGCCTGAGTTTTGCTTCAAATTGTTTGAAAATTTCCAAAAGTATTCATAAATATCAGCTAAACAAAACTATGCTTCAATATTCATTAACATGAATTCCAAAAACATATTTTTATATGAAACAAATCAATAATTTTTAAGATTTAATTTTCTTTGTTATTAAAAAAATATGTACAGCATAATCAGCAAACCTATTTGAAATACCTCTTCATACAATTGTTACCCATGTCTTAGAGTACCAGTTCTGCCAATATAAATGAATTTTGAAAAGTCTATAGACGCGAGCTACATTTTGAAAATGTGCCTATTAAATTCATAAAATAATTTATATATCATAAAGAATCATCCAATTTTAATGAAATTTGATGTACCTCCTATTCTCATAAAAATACAAACACAGTAAAAATTTCAGAAAAATCTATCAAGAAATGTGGAACTTTCAAATTTCACCCCCAGTGTCCCTTAATAGTATGGGGTTTAATAATGACAATACTGTTCTTCTGTTAGACATATATACAGGAGAAACTTACTTTTTATTTATGGACACACTTTACCTGATATAGTTCTTAGCGTCCCATTCTATATTGGGCATGACAGATTTCAAATCTATCCAATGAAAACTGTAGATTTTCAAAATTGTATATGTAGCATGAAAAATACTGCTATCGGTAAAACGCCATGCAGTAGCAGTACCATTGCCAACAATACAATTGCTTAGTAATACCATCAAGTCATAACATGTAGTTCCATGTGGGAACAACGGTGGGTTAAGATTTCGCTTGTCAAGTTCAAAAAGAAAGGGACAGAAAAGCTTCCCTCGTGTTGTCTCTCTTTTCGGTGATGAGTATTTGCAAAGTGCATGTAGCCATTTAACAGACAATAGAAAGTTGGGAGGGGGGGGGGGCGGAGGGTTGTTTTCTATGAATTTGGGCAGAGCACCCTAAAGACAAGGACGGAGCCAAACCAGACAAGCTAAATCTCATAGACTCTAGTATGAATACAGAAATAAATAATATTCAGTTTGAATAAAACTTTTATAAATTAATGTTTCATTAAATTTAAAGTTTTTCTGACACGATCACGTAACATCAGCTTTAAAACGTTATTTTATGGGATTTTATTTTTGTTTTAAAAAACTGTGGACACAAAATAAACCACATTTGCCCATGGAAGGTTAGGCGCAATTACTGACTTGTTTGGTGTAAATAATGTACGGTGCTGGCCACCTCGATCCTCAAATTTACCTTATTGGCCGAGCGGTTAGACTGCTCGCCTACCACCTAGGCGGCCCGTGTTCGATCCCAGGTGGTATTTATGGTGGACGAAGCGGCATCTGGGAGCATTTTTTCCGGTTTCCCTCGCCACTCATTCCACCAACTGCTCCATCATCACCTTTCCATTCGTCCATTTCACCTGCATTTCATATTATCCTCTTCCTCACTATTATACCTGGTGCTTGGCTGACCACCCGCTTCCAGATCTTCACTCTGTCCGGTCCATAGGTTAGTCTGCTCCACGACAGGCGTCTGACCCTAGGTACTAGTTTGTAAGTCCTACATGAGGGGAGGGTAATCAGATAAAGTGGAGAAGATGATACCTTAGTACTTGGCTTTCTAAAGAAGAGGATCTGCAAGTCAAGTCAAGAAATTGTGAAACGCAGGAGGAGAGACACTGTAAGCAGCGCTGCAACAAATCTTTGAAACTGTACAGCTAGGATAGTTGTCTATTTACTAACAAGGAGGTTTCGAGTTTGAATCTTGGTTGGGTGACTGGGTTAACCCTGAGCTCGGTGGACTCCTAATTAATTTGAGCAACATTTCAGCTGTTTCATTCGCCACATTTGCTAATTTCTGTTGTTAAAATTTAAACTAACGCTTAAAAACAAAGCAAAAGTCTTTTTACTATGGCTTATTGGGATGGGTATGGACTGTTATTCCCAGGGTGCAAAATCATGAAAAGTTGGGGGGAAGCATTTTTACATTGCCATTTTAAAAGAAAAGTAGGTGTTAAAATATGTCAAAGATGAATACAATACTTCCAATCGGTTACTGCCGATGTTTTAATTTATATTCATAAATTATAATGCTATACTTTTACTCATCTAATGAAAAAATATTCTTGAAATGAAAATATTTTATACCTTCTGCGGGCTAACTTGGCTCGAGGATCATAAAAGTGTCAAGTCGCTTCCACTAGCAGCTTAGGGGTGGGGGTAGAAAATATATTTTGCGGTCATAAACGCAGAAGTCCGCATCTCAGTTTCTCTTTGGTTGTGTGCAGTGTCGGATCACTTCAGTGTGAGCGCAGATGATGGAGCTATTGCTACTTGTTCAAAATCCACCACTGAGTGGATAAAGGGGATCGAGCCTCTTCCAACTCCCCCATGAACCAACGCCAGAGGGGTGAGTACTTGCTTCTCTTTTCAACATATCTTTCTCTTTCTTTAGGTTCGAGACAAGATAAACCGCACAAGGATAGTATGTTCGCTGGGGGGGGGGGGGGGGGGGCGATCCTATCCATCCCCCCGGGATTTCGCTCACTGGTCATTCCAATATGTTTTCAAACAAAGAAATCATCAAGTCTAGTACTCTATAACATGACTATGTACCTATGTGTGGTTGGATTATTCAACTGTTCGCTTACAAGTGATAGTATGTGACTGGTAAGCGATAGATTTAGTTTGAGCTAATATTTGATAGAATTGTATTTTTAGATTCCGTTTCGTAGGCAGGGATAGGAAACTGTGTTTTGGGAAAAGAAATAAACAGACTAAGTCTTAATTTTTAGAATAGCATTGCCAAAGGAGTTTTATTTCCAGCAACCAACACAACAGTAATTGCATTTGACCAAATCACAGTACATATAATGTAATTATATCCTCAAGTGTATCCACACATCTTCTGCAGGTTCACCATCACTTCAGATTTTAAGTCGTTATGCTGAAACACAAATTGATACCATATATTTAATTTACTCTAAAGTATAATGCAAGTTTAGTGAGCTACGAGTAATCACAAATAAAGTAGTGTTTTATTCATGTTACACACTTTATGTCTTTTAAAGTTTGGTGTTTAATGTAAATTCTAAATTGATTTATTAAATTATAAATAGTAAAATATTTCAATATTTGACATTTACATTCTAAGGCTGAGATAGTGTACAAATGCTCATAATGAAAAAAAAAAAAAAAAAAAAAAAAAAAATTGTAGGAGAGCTTAAATTTAAAATTATACTGAAGAAAATAATAGGTGTTACATATTTCATATTTAAAGCAGGTTAAATTGTTTTGCTCCCGGTTCAGCATCACTTAAATCTACATTACTAGGTTTAAACTCCAATAAGGTAAAACGAAAAATGAAGACCGGATAAACACAATTTTTTTTTCACATTTTGTAATGGTGTGGTTCGATCATGAATATAATCAGACTGTACGTAAGTACCTGAGCCTGCAGATGGCCATGGGCTTTCATGAAAATTTTAAGTATCTTTGTATTCCACCCAAAAATTTGATGTCGAGATTTCACCGGAAACATGTGTTTTGAGGCCCCCTGAATCCAAAAAATCCAACAATTTAATTCTTAAAACAAGGTCTGCGCGCGCGCGCGCGCGTGTGTGTGTGTGTGTGTGTGTGTGTGTGGTGAAGTTACACAATATTTTCATTTGAGGGGTTAAGCGAATGCGCCAAATATACAGAATTGCAGCTGGTATCTTACCTGTCACTCCTGTTCCACGGTAATTGCATCAATCGTAAAACTGTCTCATTAGCACTTGGGGTCCTCCATATGGATTGCTGTAACGCAGTGGCATCTGTCTCATTTTGATTCCTCCAGAACCGTAACCCATACCGCTAGCAGCTCCATAACCGCCTGTGCCAGAGCTTGTGCCACCAGCCGTACTGCTTCCGGATACGCGGTTTCTTCCGTACAAGCTGTGGGTGGCACCAAGCCCACTTGTAGCCCCTGATGTACCATCGTGCAAGCTACTGCTCTGAGCTCTACCATACGCGCTCATTCCCATTGCTGCTCCATACCCGCTTGTACCAGAGCTTGAGCCACCATGACCGCTTGAACTCATACTTCCAAAACCTCCGAATCGTGTTGCTATTCCACCAAGAGCGCTCGCAGCTGCCATGCCTCCTGTACCACTGCTAGTGCCTTTCTCACTGCTACTGCCTAGAGCTTTGTTCTTTCCATGCAGACCCATAGCTGCAGCGAGTCCACTTGTCGCTTCCGAGGCGCCATCGTGTGAACTACTGCTTTGGGCCCTTCCTTCTGCGCTTGCACCTATCGCTGCACCATAGCCAGAAGTCGCGCTGCTAGAACCTCCATGTCCACTGGAGCTAGAACTTCCAAATAGAAAATTTGCGTTTCTTCCTGCCCCTCCAGACATTCCTCCTGCCCCTCCAGACATTCTTCCTGCCCCTCCAGACATTCCTCCTGCTCCTTCAGACATTCCAGCGTGAATATGCTCATATGCGTGTGCACCGTGATATGCTTCTGGAACATAGATATTCGCCCACTTATCTTCGAAACCATCGCCTAAGTAATAGCCTTGCTTTCCATAATGGTCACCTCCTAAAACAACTCTCCTTCCGTGTGCTCCTGATTCGCCACCAAAGACACCAACACCTTCATAGCCAAGGTAACCGCCATTGCTGCTATGACCCGCTTCCTTAGAATATCCAAATCCATCATAACCAGAACCCACATAAGCTCCCCTTCCGCCATAGATTCCACCACTTCCGCCATAGATTCCGCCACTTCCATACAGCGATCCAGCCCCGCCTTCCCGATATACATCTAGATAGTTTCCCTCTATATTGGCACCATTAGAAGAAAAACCTTCTAGGTAATCTACTGCTCCTGTTCCGACATTGCCGTCATAACCACCTGCATGGCTTCCTGCTAGGTTAGCACTAACTGCTTTGTAACCACTTAGGGTACCTTCCAAAGCATTTGCACCTCCATGAATAGGCACATAACCCTCCAATAAATCTGAGCTAACATAGCGCCCAACTGAATTTTTATCGCCATACTCTTTGCTCATTACATTACCTCCTAAGCCACCTGCGCCGACATACTTATAGTGACCTCCATGACCTATAATATCACCTACACCTATAATATCGCCATGCTCTAAGGCATAACCACCGGTGTAAATTTCAGGATGGCTGCTTCCAATATAATGTCCTGCCTTTCCACCACTGGAGTAACCTGAGTATCCTTTTTGAGCACCTACATTACCCATGTGAAATTG
Organism: Tenodera sinensis; assembly: GCA_030765045.1. Classification (NCBI taxonomy): domain Eukaryota; kingdom Metazoa; phylum Arthropoda; class Insecta; order Mantodea; family Mantidae; genus Tenodera; species Tenodera sinensis. Next base: position 26,369,322 of record CM060962.1, on the reverse strand, counting down.
CCCCTTACGATAATTTGAATATCCCTGACCGCTTGCTGCACCATATCCCCCGGAGCTGGAACTAGTACCCCCTTCGGCGCTACTCCCCGTGGCACGGTTTGTCCCATATATGTTATGCGTTGCTGCTAAACCACTTGTTGCACCTGCGGTCCCATCTTCCAGGCTGCTACTTTGAGCTATTCCAGCTGCACTGGCGCCATAGGCAGCAGCAGATCCTGCAGTGCCACTGCTGGAACCACCATCATAGCTTGAGCTGGTGCTGCCAAAGGTTCCGGTTCCGGAATCGGGTTTTACAGGCACCCAATATGGAAGCCATTCCCGACTACTCCGCGCTGCTCCTCCAATTCTTCTCGTATTACCTGTTGCAAGGTTAATATCACGAGCTCGTCTAATATAAGCACCATCAAAGGCTCCGCTTCCGGAATTGGCTTTTACAGGCACCCAATACGGAGGCCATTCCGGACTACTCCGCACTGCTCCTCCAATCCTTCTAGTATTGCCTGCTGCAAAATTAATATCACGCGCTGGTCTAATATAACTCCCGTAATCAACAGCGACATCACCATCCAGTCCCAGACCTGCGAACAGAATTTGAATTGGAAATATATATTAGTACAGTAATAACTGTTTCTGCGTGTGTATAAGCGCGCGCGCGCGCGCACACACACACACACACACACACACACACACACACACAGACACACATACACACACAGACACACACACTTCAGTGGGTTTCCATAAACGGAATAGAGCTCAATAGCAATTTAAATTGGTGCTACGAGTAATGCGTTTTTTTTATATTGCAAATGTCTACTATATAAAAAAGGTGTAACAGTCATACCGAAAATAAGGTTCACTGTGCTAGTGGTTCAATGTTAGCTTATAGTTTAATATTTACTGCATGCCTATATCTCAGAGTACGATACTGGTGTAACAATTTGTAATGTGTTCAAAACACAGCCAATCTGCTAGGGATTACTTTTAATTTTCAAAATTAGCTCAGATGGAAATAAATGCCGTTGGTACCAAATGTCTAAAGATCATATATTGGTAATGTTATGAACTAAATGTTCAAAAATAGTTTACAAAATCTGAGGGCTAAGTTTGTTTGGTATAGTAGCATTCTATCTGCACCTCTATATATATGCCTCTATTTTATAGTTTACAGTAAACGGAAATACTACATAGAGCTTTCTTTAATTGTCAGGATCAGAAAAAAAAATATTTTGTTGTTTAACGACGCTGCCAATTGCCAGGATCACATCAGCGTCGCCGGTGTGCCGGAATTTCGTCCCGCAGGAGTTCTTTTACATGCCAGTAAATCTACTGACATGGAGCTGTCGTTTTTAAGCACACTTAAAAACCATCGGCCTAGGCCGGGTTTGAACCCGCGACCTTGGGATTAGTAAGCCACCGTCTAACCAACTGAGCCACCCAGACGGACCTCAGGATCAGAAACAATGACGATGACAATGATGATGAGAAGGAAGATACCAAAAATTTGTTAATGCCCCGGAATAAGTAGCATCTGTGAATTCTAATACCGTCGCTTCAACCCTTAAAAATATGGTTCGACACAATGGATTTGATATCTAGGTTAAATGTATGAGGGCAATAGTGAAGTCCGATTCGGCAAGCTCATCGAATTTCGTGCGAACATTGAAACGCGCATGAACACTGACTCCCGGCATGCCTTGCGCGTAAAACGACGCCATTTTCAACGGCAGTGTTGCAGTGTGCTGTTCAGTGTCAGTTCAAAATGTGAAATACGATCTGTGATTTTGTTTACGACAACAAGGAGCGTTTCAGCAGCGACAGATCACTGAAGTGTATGGCCCTAATGGGGTGAGTGACAGCAAAGTACATAAGCAGGTGAGGGCTTCCAAGACCGAACGGGACAATGTCCATAATGAAACACGATCAGGCTGCTCATTAATGATCACAGAAGATTTGGTCCCTACCGTGAAGGTCGACGATTGACAATTTCCATTGGTTATCCCTACAAGCAGTGGACTTGTATGACATCGGCATACTAAAGCTTGTAGAACGCTATGAGAAATATTTGAACAAATCTGGAAACTATGTATAAAACTAGAGAAAGATGTAAGGAATGAAATGGTGATTTACATGCAACTCATGTAAGGCTTATGATCATTAACGTTCTCATATTGCAGACCGGCAGCACTAGGTTTGCCCATAATGGTAGGCGCATTTCAGCAATATCGCCTTCGCTTTACTGTTTCGTAGCCATACTCTTCTATGCACTAGGTATTTCCATGACGTACTATGGACGCTCAAACTATTATCAGTGTTCTGGAATGCTTATACCTAAGTATTTTATGCTTCGTGATCACTATAGCTCAACTGTCATTATCTCAGCCGAAATCAACATCAGCAGAACATTAAAATCACAATATTCTTCTAAAAGTAAAATGGTGACATTGTGAAATAAAAACTAACATTCTTCAATCTTTAGAATCAGATTAAGTTTCGAAAGTCTAAAGTAATCGGTTTGGAAACGTGGGTTCAAAAGAAGAAAAGGACTGAGCCATGTCCATTTTACCAACATTTCAGTTATCGTCGTCATTATCATCTTCATAGTAACACTATATCTGTTAAAGATAATTCGATACAAGCGGAAAAGTTGATGCAGGAGTTAGTTTAACTACATGTGTCATTAAATTCTCAGAGAAAGATTACATTCTTACGGAATAAACAAAGGAATGTTTGTTCGGAGGAAAGGAAACAAAATATCGCAAATTGATTTTTTAAAAGTTTAAATAACACACTACTGGGAATAATTAATCTTGGTGTTTGTCAATGTAGATACTCGCTGCTTTCCTGATTTATACACGTAAATGCTTTTGTGGATCAATTAGGAAAGTAGTCATACCATTTCTCTTACAGGTGACACATGCTGTCTTTTAGATAAAATAAAGGTTAGGGAACTTATTACCCAGAGAACTACTCACCCCCAGTTTTATACAGGAAATGCTGAAGGTATGCTTGCTACACATGACACTTTATTCCTTGACCTATCTAAACTGGAAACCTCATATAGATGCCTGAAATTAGTTCATAAGTCATGTATGTCGTACATTGTTAGCCGTGGGTTGTGCAAAATTTAAATAATCATTTATTGGAGTAACTTGGCTAAAAGTACGCGTGTCCTTTTCTGTTACAGCACACAAATATATTCTGGTACAAATAGCACACGTTACGTGGAAACCATTCTAAGCTCCCTAAAATTCCGACTCTTTCATATGAAACGACGATACTATCCGTATTAACATTTGTTACAAAAGAATATCTACATACATTGCGCTGTTTAACACTATCCTGTTCTCAAAAAGTTGTCTTCTATGCATTCAGTTTAATGTAACCATCTTACCCTAACTAGCAATCCTACCGGATTCATACAACATGAGTGCATAGTGACAAAACAAACTCAAGTTTGAAGTTCACAGAGTATATATGGAAATGGATGCAACTGATTCATACAGCATGGCTATATACTGACAGAACAAACTCAGTTATGAAGTTCACAGTTCATCTACGTTTTTGCACTATTCTCGGATCCTTAAAAACTGACATTTGGGGTAAGGGTTTTAGCACAAGTTAGTTCCTTTCCCTAAGGACATACTTACCTTCAGACTCTGCACCAATGTTGGACAGCAGTGTGCACAGGACAACCATAACGGTTGCGCAATGGCGAATGTTGGGTGTCATGGCTGAAAGATAGAAAATCTCACTGTTAATGCAAGAGTAGAAAAACACAATTAGCAGTAATTAAATTACAATTATTTTAAAGTAAAAATAACCTAAATTGCCCTATTTCTAACCGTACAAAGTTTTAATTATGTAATTTAGTTTATGGCTGCAAACTGACATAAGCTGGCATAGGTCGCTACCCCCACCCCTATTCCAGCCTTTTGGTGTGTGCTCACAGCACCCAGACCGGTTTTGCCTGTCCGTGAGTGACCCCAGGCGGTTGTTGTTTTGTAAAGTTTGTAGTGCTAATGGTTTGAGTTTAGGTAACATGAAGCCAACTGCTTAAGAATTCCTATGCCTGGTGATACGTACACTTATTGAGACTCTGGGAGGTCCGCAGTATAATATGACACCAGCTGTCTTTATTTAGTGTACCGAACCTATTTTCATTTTGCAGAAAGTTGTAAATTGGTTTATTCGGTTGTGGTAGAGGGACAGACGCACCTCGCACACAGACGCCTCCTCCTAGCATTTAACCAAATAATCATAGTTAACTTTCACATTAAACACTACCACATAAGCTGACGACTGGCAGGTTAATACCTGAGTAACATTAGAAATAGTATCACCAAAGCAATACATGAATTTCGCTTGGTCTAACAAGAAGTAACACTTGACGCGCTTGCATGCAATGCATGCCAGTTTAGTAGCATTCACATACTAACCGGGGTGATATTCCATAAGTACCGTTTCTGTAAAGGAAAGTGGTTTTCTGGAATTCAATGTAAAAAGTGTCACACTACGTGAAGAGGTGCACAACCTAAGTAATGACCGTCCAAAATACTTTCTTGGTTGTTTTCAAATGGCTCAATCTTCTATAACAGGGATGTCCAACCTCCTCTCTTTCGAAAACCTTACGTAGTGAGTGGCTATATCCCACTCCACTCCTCAGTCGAAGGGACAAACGGTCAGTGTCCAGTGACGGACACAAAGAAGCGATTTTATGGCAGTTTCTACGTCATGCCTTGAATTTTCTGGGAATGTTCTCAGAAAACCTCCTCATTCTGGATGATATTTGCATAAATAGTAAACAGTAAGAGACAGACAAAAGCTTACTAAATAAAAATGTGGATTTTGTTAAAACACGCCATTTATATAAAATACTTCCTTTTTCTTTTAAGAGAACCATTTCAGAGATATTCTTTCTTATTCGTTTGAATTTCCCAATACTTATACTTTTTTCAAATAGTGATATGTTATTCATTTATTTATCTTTTGGCCTTGCAAGGAGAATAGATTTGAAAGGCATCGCATAGCAACCAGCTCTTAAAACATTTCCCTGTCACTTAAAGTCTACTGTATTCCCATATTCCCCTTGCACCTACAAGGAAATAAGCAATAAGATACTTTCTCAAAATGCTTATGTCGATTAAAATGTAGTAGATAGAGAAATAAGCATTTACAAGAATAGTGTGTATAAGATTGAGTATAACTCTACGTATATTTGCGAACACAGTTTCTCCAAATTGAACTATATTAAACGTTCGTATTGCAATATGTTACGCGACGATCACTTGGTGGATCTTTTAAGGCTATGCACTTCACCAAATATTGATAGACATCTTAAACGTAAGCAGTACCAAAGAAGTCACTAATGAACAGATTAGAGTTGAAAGTGCTTTCGTAAATCAAACGCAACGTACATGTAACCAACCAGGCACTGTAATACACGGCTGGGGATAAAGAGAGGTAAAGTCCGCGTATATTGGAAGGAGGTAAAGTCAAACTCCCCTCTTTCGTAAACGTTGAACATCAATCTTCCATAACGCTGCGAAGGATTCCTTCAAACAAAATTCCGAGGGGAAAACGGGTTAACAAAGTGCGGGTTCCTCTCGACAGCACATTGAAGCTTGTCATCGAGTTTTCTACAATGCGAACATGCTGACTGTAAGTTAGAAATCATTTGCGAGTTACATGGAATACCTACAACTTACCTCTGATACAGCTGGTGCTTGCAGCAATCGAAAAGCGATGTGTCAACACCGGATTCTGAGGTGGTTTAAATATACCAATATTTGAGTGGGAGGCGATTTAATTACGGTGAACTTTGATTTTCCTAATCTATATCGCTCACCATAAGTGACGTATCTTTCGCATAAGGATGCTTTTCTGTACTCTGATTAGCTGTATCTGGTTACAGTATGCAAACTCTCCATAAGGGGTGTGATAAATGTCAATTTTAATTACCCTAAATACCTACGTGTGCTCCTGTGTTGTGATTACACATGTTGGCTTAAGAACACATCCATTTGATAAAAGTAACTCTTGTACAGTTTTCTACACATTGATAACCTTCATGACATTGCTGATTGCAACTACAAGGAACACTATGCAAATAATCCATAACGATGTCCTTCAAGGTATACTTACAGCATCTTAGCTCTGTAAACGCTCCCATATCTTAATACGTTTATTTAAAAAAAAACTTGAGGAGAGATGAACGGGTGTTTTTAGTCAAAATGCTGCATTTTTGTTTTTTACTGTAACGTTAATATTTGAAATTTTGTACGAATTCCGATGTATAATTTATTGTTGTACCTTAATTCTAAGTGTTTTAAAAATAGCTTTAATTATTTTCTTTTTTCGCATTGAAAAATTGACTTGCGTCAATTTAAAAAAGAAAACGGAATCATAACTTATGATCCAATAACACTAAAAAGCTGGAACTTGGCTTATTTTTAGAGGAAGTTGAGCTCTATATGTTCGTACAGCTGGCGATGTTGGTAAGGCTTTGAATATGGATGCTGAATAGTTTTAGTCAATTTACTGTGTATCACATACTATAGATTCATTTTATTAGTGTTTATATTATATAACAAAATATGTTTAAGGATACCCATCTGTGTAAAAAGGCTAAAAATTTCAAAAATTGCCAAAAATGGATTTTTGTTTTATCAAATGCTTTATTTTGATATGCTTTTTATAGCCTCGCAGTCTTTTTAAGTATGTCACGTGGCCGTCTAACTGATTGCCTGTAAGTGGTCGTGTCCATTTAAATCCATACAGTTCCATTATCCTTGCTATGACTTCAAACTTAGTTTTTCCATGTTTTTATTTTTAGCACTGTTTGCTCTTCAAAATGCTCCACACGATGCAATTTTCAGTACTTATGCATGAAATTTGGTGTAGGAATCTGCTTAGAAATAACATTAAAAAGAAATGATGAGATAACTTTTTCATAACGTGAATAGCTGCTGAGTAATTAAATATTAAAGTTTACATTTCGAAATTTAAATGAAAAAAAATTATGAATTTAAACTTTAAAACTTATTTTTATACAAACTAATAACAAGATTAAGAAATTATTTCATCAATTTGCTAACATTCTATTACAGGACATAAATGAAAATTATTGAGTTTTTCATATCAAAATTGCATAATCGGGAACCACTTATGCAAATATTAAAAAAATAATAAAATATTAATAATATTAGCAACTAATCTGACTAAATGTATGAAATTTAGCACAGTTACTCCTCACTATACAGTAATTGTTGTGTTAAAATTTCAAATCAATCCAATGAAAACTGTAGATTTCCAAAATTTCACAGATGGGTATCCTTAAAGATGACAAAACCAAAAGGAATGTTCAGAATATGTAAGTTTACTGGCAATCAAAATACAAGAAAGAATGTTGTGAAAGAAAGTGCATCGCCCCCTGTAAATAATGTGAGTTCATGTACACCTCCTGGTAGTTCCGAAAAGTTGAAAAATCAGTGAAGAAAATAATTATAGGTACAAATGAGACAAGTACTAATACAACTATACATCTATAACTATTATTTTCTATTCTTCAAGATTACTTAACTTGCAATATTTGTGGTGGTGAGTTAAGTGCAATTATTATATAGTGTTTTTACTTTCTCTACTACGTATAGTAAGTGGAGGAAGTATTGTATTCCACCCAAAAAACCGATGTCGAGAGTTCACCGGAAATATATGTTTTGAGACCCCTGTATCCAAAAAATCCAAAAATCGAATTTTTAGAAAAAGGTCCGTGTGTGTGTGTGTGTGTGTGTGTGTGTGTGTGTGTGTGTGCGTGTGTGTGTGTGTGTGTGTGTGTGTGTGTGTGAGAGAGAGAGAGAGAGAGAGAGAGAGAGAGAGAGAGAGAGAGAGAACAGCATAACAAATACGAAAATTCGGTTAAAACCAAAGATGGTATTTAAGCTTAATGTCTTTCAAGGGAGCGACACGAAGGTTTTGAAAAAAATTGCTCCAGGCTAAACTATCCTTTACATGGAAAATGTTTCGAAAAATTTGATTTTCTTGAAATGGCTCTAACGATTTTGATTAAAATGACACGTGTTTAAGATATTTATATTAAAAATGAAATGTATATCTTGAATTTTCTGGCTATAGCTCATGTAGTCCTATTTACGCTGGATGACTTTTTCATAACTGGTAAAGCGTAAGAGATAGACCAAATCTTACTATTCAAAAATGTAGATCTTGCTAAA
>CM060962.1:26193591-26356091 GCA_030765045.1 Tenodera sinensis | reverse complement strand
TTTCCATCATTTCCCTTCGTTCCATTTCCTTATCTTCTTTCAGGCGTGTAGTGTTGGCAGTGCAGGGCAGATGGCGAGGATGATTGCGCATGGTAACTGCTGTTCTCGGCGCTAGGTGGCGTTTGGCCGGCCTTGTCCTCCGTCGGGTGCAGGACGCTCAAGGCGACACCGGAACCGCAGTGTGATGGCTGCTTGGTGGGGCCTGACGCCGGGATGAAGAGATCTCAGCACTTGTTAAGGACTTCCGCGCGTCTCTGTGGCCTGTCTAGCTGCGACCCTGTGTGACACCTTCGGTTCCCTCATTTCATTCCTGCCTCCTGGGGAGTGGTAGCCACAATAGAACTGTGTAGGTCGAAGTGAATGAGGTGTCCCCCTGTGTGTCTGTACCTTTTAAGTATCGTAATACTGTTATTCATTCCTGCCCTAAAAAGAAATCGCCATAATAATCAGACTCCATGGAATTACGTACAACCGCAGTTATATAGAAAATCAAATTATGACTATTAAATTCGTATAGGAAGTCCCTAATATCATGTATAATTCAATATGAATTGCCATTAATTTATACACCAAGTCAGTAATTAATTTTCACGATATCGTAGCATGATCCTTGAGACATTTTCACATAATATCGTTGCATATTACTGCTGTTTACACTGTTAATCACTTAACCTATTATCCCGAGAATACTCGTAATTAAGAAAGGGTCGACCAACTTCTCACCCGAGTTATCTCGTATACATTTCAATCTTAGTTCTCTGTGGTTTTATTCAGACAATTCTTGTTCGGAACCTTTTAATTTAATACACACCGCTAGATGGAATGTCTATCTTCGTAATATTCAGAGTTAGTATGCTGACTGTATTAAAGAAATATTTACATTTCTCCAGTAATGAAGATTACGAACCTGCAACATGTGTAAGTCCAAAATTAAATAAAATTTGGAATGATAGTATTTCCGTTGAGGAATCTGGCAGCTACAGTTCTGAATCATTAACTGAAAGTGACTCTGATTCAGATTCAAGTAATTCTGTAGATCTAAGCGCAGCAATTGCAAATAGGTGACAATGTAACTCCAACTCCACCAGATACCATTTACTTCAGCTTCTAGCCTGAACTTTACAGTGGATTCTAACAATGACACCACTCAGTATTTCCGCCTCTATTTTGATGATGAGCTGTTGGATGTAATAAGAGAGACAAAGCATTTTTCTTTATATTTTAACACAATAAATAACAATGTATCAAACCCGAGAATACTCGGGATAATAGAGTGGTATTAAAGCTCATTATTGTTTCTATATATTGTTGCATGTTTTTAGTCTGATTCTTACACATCACTAAGTAATAACTAGTGATTACAAAACGTAAAGAAAAAATCTAATGTGTTGCACTCGCATGGTTTTCTCTGCTCTTGTACTAACCATTCCTACAAACTCTTATGCCTATATCTTCTTCGTGTTAATTGAGATAAACATTTGCAGAAATTATCGTATTGCTTATTTCCTTGTATGTGCAAGGGGGATATGGAAATACAGTAGACTTTGAGCGATAGTCAAATCTTTTAAAGCCTTGTGATTCCATTCTCTTTGCATGGTTAACAAAAAACAAACAAACAAACAAAAAAACAAAACAAAAAAAACAAAAAAAAAAAACAAAACAAAAAAATGAACAACGATGTTGCATTTGACGAAAGTTAAAGTTTTCCGAAACTGACACAAATAACAAGGAATATCTCCGAAATGATTCAGTCTAAAAAAATGATTTGGACATACATTGTGTGTTTTAGCAAGATCTACATTTGTTGTATAGTCAGATTTTGTCTATCTCTTACGGTTTACAAGTTATTCAAAAGTCATCCAGAGTAAACAGGACTACTGGGGCTATAGCCATAAAATTCAAAATATACATTTCATTTTTAATATAAATATCTTAAACACGTGTCATTTTAATCAAAATCGTTAGTCATTTCAAGAAAATCAATTTTTTCGAAACAATTTCCATGTAAATGGTAGTTTAGCGTGGAGAAATTTTCTTCAAAATATTCGTGTCACATCCTTAGACATTAAACTTAAATACCAACTTTGGTCTTTAACTGACTTTTCGTTTTTGAGTTATGCTATCCATAGACTGACAGACACACAGAAACACGCACATGCACCCTTTCCTAGAAATGCCCTTTTTTTTTATTCAGGGGGCCTCAAAACATATTTCCCGTGAAATCTCGACATCCAATTTTTGGTTGGGATACAATACTTCCTCTACTTTGCTTTAGTAGTAGAGAAAGCAAAAATATTATGTATTTTACCCTTTCTCAGAAAATAATTAGAGCGTGAAGTGGTTAATACTTTGGAGCACAATAAACATGTCACATTCTCGTTTTTTCTACAGAAAGCATATTTCTCCTCCCATTCAGCCCTAAATGGAGTTTTCCTGGACTGTCAGTAAAACACGCAGTACCTACTCAAAAACAATACTGCCTGTTCAGCGAATTGAGGAATATTGTGTCGTGGAAGTTGGGTTACAGTTCTGTTCAGCCACTGTCTCGCGAGACCAACATTTGCGATGCCTTCTATATTGGAAAGCATACACTTATTCCAGGAGTCAGTTTATTCTACAGTAATACGTAATAAGGCGCAAAAGCAAACAAACTCGCATAATGAATAGTAAGAAACTTCTTCGTATGAGAGACAGAAGTAGAGGATTTTAGCGTCTAAGGATTTAACTAACCCAAAGTTTCTTGGTTGGACCTGAAAGCACAATAACATAATAAATCAAATTCTTCCAGAGATCTTTTTGTGAAAAAAATTTAAGAAGTAAAAATGAAACTTCTTTTTGAATCAAATGATGATATACGGAAAAATATTGTGTTTAGAGATTTATGAATCACCTCCAATTGCAAAGACATTATCAACATTTGCCTCTATAGCACAACAGGGTTTTTGTTTGCGCTGATATTATTGCCACCAGATTCTTTTGTGTTCTACATGCTCGCTGTTGTCGTGCTCCATCAGGCTCAGGTGAGGAGATGCGCTGGTAAAGGAAATGATGACGTCTTGTGTATTACACAGGTAGCTTAAATAACGATGAAATGGTATAGGAATCGCAATGCGAACATTCCAACCACAAGATAATTGGCAAACACTTCACAAATCCGCTAGCTGACATTTAACCTCTCACATAGAAGCAACCTCCTTCCATTGAAATTAGAATAGTATCACTGAGGTTTGTGAATTCAGTATTCACTTAAATTAATCTTTAGTTCATCTGGAGGTGCAATATTTGGTGAATACTTCGACATAAAATGCTTGGAAATGCTCGAAATGGGAATACCAGTGCGACGGCTACCACAGGACAGACATCCTGCATAGAAGCATGCCTGGAATATACTGACCTGCATCACTTTCCTGATATGTGAAGGTGCATTCTCAGTGGTGCCCAAGCTAATGACCTCACCTTGTCACTCTACCCCACCTCCTTCGTGTTATGCATGAAGTAAACCCTTCACTCATTCAGGTAACCCGCGGATTTGCCTCCACCTACTGTTCGACGAGCTATGACACATTCATGGAACTCAAAAACAAACCTCTCTAATGCTTGGTTACCTGAATGAGTGAGAGGGAAATGCTTCAGGCACAAAACGAAGGAGGTGAGATAGATCGACAAGGTGAGGTCATTAGCTCATAAGAGGGCACCACTGCTAATTCTCATGGCACTCGATTTACGTATAAAATACACACCGAGCAGCCAATTCGTATGTGATGATGTCACAAGCGCACTTGATCTTTGTTGTCTTGTAATTTAAAAGATACTAAACGCTATAGACCAGAGCAACTATTGCCCTGTTTCGCTTCTATGTGCAATAGTTTGTCTCCATAAACTACTCAAACCACAGAGGCTCCTGCGATCAAAGCAAATAGTTATGGCACCACCTTAAAATTTGAGCAGTCAAATTAATGAAGCAAAGTAGATATTTTAGAGTATACAAGAACCAACATTATTAAAATTTGTGTGTTCTGGTGGTTTCCTACGGTTTTTGTTCTGTAGGTTTTATAATTTTTGGAAAATTGATCCAATTCCTTTAAACTTTATTTGGGGATTTCAACATTAACTTATGTGAACATACAGGAGGCGAATAACTTGTGTGAAAACAACATCGAAATGTGATATATACTGGTGAAAAGATGAGTTCGTGAAGTAGTGAGCACCGAGGGCTTAACCAGCAAATTCAGAAAAAAAGTAAATTAGCCAAACTTGTCAACTTATTATTCAATCGGTTTAAATTCTGCTCTGACGAAAGTTTACGGATATTAAGAACAAATACTCCAATGATGGCTGGATTTTGTAGATTTAAACAAAACAGAATTCATAGAATAAAAAATATAGAAAAACGCCAAAACACCTAGATCGCATTGTTCTTTTCTCTTTTGCACGCTCAAATTGATATTGGTGATACTAATTTAGCCTCTGGAATTTTCTTTCAGTTATGTACAAATACTTTCTGTTCTGGCTGTATAGAAAATTTCATGACTGCAATATCCCTTATCACATCCTGGCACTTAGTATACACTTTAGTGCAATAACAGTATCATAAAGTTTTATTAACTTATACAGAGTGATTCAGAAATGCTTTTACAAAGTTTGAGGATGGGTTCCTTACACTGAAACCAAAAAAGATTCATATAAACATATGTCTCAAAATACTTTCTTTTCGCGCTATTAATCTATAAACTTATAAAAGTTTAAGTTCAATGACTTCCCAGGTTTAATCCAACTTCATTTATCTATGTACCCGCTCATGGAAGGCTGTGGCTCGTATCTCATGTAGATTACGATGTGTTGACATAGATACTTGTTTACATTTGTCATTTGTTTACATGTAGTGAGTTAACTACAAGTGTACCCAGTGTTGCCAACTTAACCTTTTTATGGCTATATCTGGCCTTTTTGAGAACCTATCTAGCTATAAATTTTCCAAAAAGCTACGAGTAGCTTTTCTGGCCTTTTTTCTAAGCTTCATTAGCCTTTTCTAGCCTTTTTCATTTTATACGTATCTACCGGTACCTTTAAAGTAATACATTTCGCTACTGCAGCTATTCCACGTAATGATATATCCTTTTAGTGAATTTCCGAATTTTTTGAATCTGGGAGTGTGGATTCCACCAAGTTGTTAGATTCTTTGCACTTTCTAGAAAAAGGTCCGTGAGTGTATCTCGAGCCTGTGGACAACATAACTCAAAAACGAAAAGTTGGTTAAAAACCAAAGTTGGTATTTAAGTTTAATGTCTTTCAAGGATGCGACACGAAGATTTTGAAGAAAATTGTTCCATCCTAAACTACCCTTTACATGGAAAATTTTGATTTTCTTGAAAATGGCTCTAACGATTTTGATTAAAATGCCATAAGTTTGAAATATCCTTATGACAAATGGAATGTATATTTTGAATTTTCTGGCTATAACCTCTGTACTCCTATTTACTCTGGACGACTTTTGCATAACTGGTAAACCGTTAGAGATAGGCCATGTCTTACTATGAAAAACTGTGGATCTTTCTAAAATACACAATTTATGTCTGACTAATTTCTTAATAGAGTTAACCATTTCGGAGATATGCCTTGTTATTTGTATTTCTGTGAAATGGAACATCGTTATTCAATTTGTTATATTAATCCTGCAAAGAGAACGGAATTTGAAAGCTTTAAAAGATTTGACAATCGCCCAAAGCATACTGTATTCTAACATTCCCCTTGCACCTACAAGGAAATAAGCAATAAGATAATTTCTACAAATGTTTATATCTCAACTAACACGAAGAAGAAAGAGTTTGTAGGAATGGTTAGTACAAGAGTAGAGAAAGTCATGTGAGTGTAGCACATCAGACTTTTCATGCGAAGTCCCAGACGAAATATTGAAGCTTGTTGGTACAAATCCTGCATACATGCAAGAAGCTAAGGGAGATCCCAGCTGCAGCAGTAGAAATGAGGCAGAGGGGGATGACGAAGACCACGTTTATTTTTGCTAGGTGATCCATGCGTATTTTTTTTTAATAATGTAGTTTTCTAATGTTTATATAGGTATTAAAATATAATATAGCCTTTTTAGCTTGTTTTATTGATTTGTGGTTGGCAACACTGAGTGCACCTATCAGCGTGTCTTTAACATTTCAGCTGCTTACATGCTACACCGTCAGGAAGTCTGACACTGACAGGATGCGAGAGTGTGTCTAGATCCAGGAGGAGGACATCTCCAGAAGGTATCTGGTATGACTTTGTATCTTGACAAGCTGACAATGGCGAAGAATAAATTATACCACTTTAAAGTTCTTTCATTAATAACAACTTGAACTTTAATAAATAAAAATGAAAGATATTGGGACAAATGTTTAAATGTGTTGTTTCTTGTTTCGGCCCACACGCTTTGTAAACATATTTTTTAATCATTCTGTATATCTCTTGATAATTGTAAAACTAAACTAAAGCCCATGAAAGGGCCAAGGCTTGCCACCCAGCCGCTGCGTCCCCCACCTCTGCCCACTACAGGCGCCATTGGTGGGGTGCAGTAGTAGAGGGTGGGACGTGGTCGGCGCCCCGAGCCCTCCCGGCAACTTATACGGCCTTCTCGACCTGGGACCGCTACTTCTCCATCAAGTAACTCCTCAATTGGTCCCCCCCGGGACCTAACGAGGCTGAATGTACCCCGTGCCAGACCTCCCAGAGAGGATAAAATCCACCGCGCCAGAGGCAAGCGCGCTACCAACTGCGCTACGGAGGCGGTCCTTGATAATAGTAGCAGGGGATGATCTGTTTCAGGACATTTTCTCCTACCAGAAAAAAATGCAAGCCTAACCCTAAATGCCTATAGCTCATTTATCTTATTTGCTTGTTGTGTGTGGTCAGAAACTGTTTTGTATGCTCTGCAGCATTATAAGTAAAATGTCTATTTAGCTATCTCTCATAAGGTACGAATGCCAACATGAGGTCTTCTGCTTATTATTGCTAAATTACACGTAATTGTTAAATATCTAAATACTTCTCGGTCTACAATTCTTGCTACGAAACTACATTCTATTTCCTAGGGTAAAAATGGAAAGCATTTTATGTACAAGTAGTAATCATCTGTAAAGTACAGTTTAAAGTTTAGATGATACAACACAAAGCACACTAAGATAAAGCAGAAAGCAAAATTCTCACTGAAAGACCAACTCGCTGTGGGATCATTAAAGCATGTGATAAAGACATGGCTGGATATAAACCAGTAAAATATGACATAAAGATTGGAATGAAAAACGATACAGAAATCAAGGTAGTGCATGATTTGAAGGACACAAATATCCCTAGATGCAAATTTTAAAGTAGCTATTTCTGAAGTTCACCATAGCAACTGCCAACCCCAAAAGTAATGAGGCCGAAAATCTTGGAGACATAAAGACACATTTCATTGGGATTGCCAAGAAACAGAATATTTCCATAGTGGATACAAGGATAGCACGGAAATTAATCAAGTAATGTAGGTAATGCGTACTCTTAAGTGTCGTAATTATGGCATGGTTAAGGAGCTACTATTTTCTTAAGGCATCTGCAAATTTGCAGTTTCCTACATTTATTTCAACGCACAGCTCTTTTGGTGGCCGCGCCGTGGCCGAGCGGTTAGACTGCTTGACTCTCACCAAAGCGACCCGGGTTCGATCCCAGGCTTCCGCATGTGGGGTGTATGGTGGACACGCCGGTGCAGGGCCGGGTTTTCTCCCGGTTCTCCGGTTTCCTCCGCCATCATTCCACCAATTGCTCCATCATCCTTTCCTCTCCTTCCATTTCACTTCACTACTCATGTCGTTCATCTTTTCATCACTTTGGTCTCTTTCAGGGTCGAAAGTGTCAGCGGGCGTTCGGGTGAAGCATGGTGAGATGAAATGCTCTGTCACGGTGGCCGGGCTCCGGATCGTGTCCACATTGAGGCCCTTGAGCCACGGAGGGGCCCCTGCAGGCGGCGCTGTGCACAAAGGGACCGGTGTACTGACTGGTGTCAGGCAGCTTCTAGTTGGCAAAATGAGGGACCCTACCCTCTGCTGTACCTGTTCTCCTGTGGTCTGGTCGCCCTCTGTCTCCTCTCATCTCACCCCTCCCTCCCGGGGGCGCCCCTTCGAGGCATAGGCATAAAAGATCTCTGCTGAGGTCGAAGTGCCGAAGTCCCTCTCCGCGTCTGTCCTCCTTATACCTTCTCGGTGCACCTTTTTCATCCAGTTTCAAAAGTACTGGATAAGTGTTAAAATTGGGACTAGGTAGGAAAGGATTCTTAATTCTAGAACAAGTTCATTCTGCTCTCTATTTTTTGAACTGTTGACTTGCTGTAGATCTGCTCCCAAGAGGTGCAGCGGCAGGAAGTGTGTTTTCATTATCTGTTGTTTTGTAGTGTGTATTATTATTTCTTTCTGAAGAAGTGTGTAACTATGTGAAATATTACATAAACCTTCTGGTGTGTAATTTTTTACTATATTTGATTTCAACATTTAACATTGCAGTATTAACACATAATGATAATGAATAACAAAACAGAATTTTACTGAGTATAGAGCACTGTAGGTAAGACACAGAACTATACAAGTGGAAGGGAGGTCATTACATTCCTAATATGCGCTTCATAGAAGCATTACAAACAGAACAGTCAAATGGTATTTTGTTCTTTGATCAGCCGATTTCGAAAAAATAAATAGCTTTTTTATCCAAATTGGACGCGTAATTCCACAAGAATGCACGAAGATAATAGTTTGTTACATGTAAGATACGTAGCGTAACTTATTTCTGACAGCTTCGGTAGTAATTATGAGACATCACACAGGGTTTCGAAAAAAATTACTCACTTAAAAGACGTGAAGGAATACTCCGAGCAGCTCTTTCAGACGTGAAGTAAGTCGACAACGTTGCATTGAGGTTGGTCAGGGAATTGACCTGGTTTGTGGATGTAAACAGGTCGGGCGCTTTCGTGTCATGTTTTGGTAACTAACGCTTGTGGTTGGCCTACACTGGAACCGTAAACACGGAAGGACAAGGCAGGGTATGGATTTGTTTTCAAGACGCACCATTACGGTGTTTCTTTATGTACTGAGCTAGGGAAAGTGACATCCACACAATCCACAGTATTGCCAGCTTGTTTTCGACAAAACTAAAATATCTCCGTAGGAAACGGTGAGAGACAAAAACCTAAGATACAAAATATGTTCCAAACACCGAGATGTACCACTGGTTTAAACTAATGTAATGATTTCTCTTCCACCCGGTATATGTATGCTTTCTAATTTCCAAGTAATGCATTAAAACCTGGTAAGTAGCAATCCATTGATCACTTCCCCATTAAACGGAGAGGAAGAACCCGGCAGTGTCTCTTGAGTGTAAAGGAAATGCCATCAGGAGAGTGTGGTACAAGATCTATGTTCAAGCCTCGGTAAGAAATTACTCTTTGTGCTTCTTTTATCATTGCTATTGAAAATTCACAGATCTTTTAATTGTTCGTATTGTTTTTGACTTTTTATTTGAAATTCCATTAGGTACCATTCATAGTCAAGTCTCTCTAAACAGTAACACGCTACTGTTAACTGCACCTGTTTAATTATCTGTCAGTCATCCTTCAATGCATAATTAACAGTAAGCACGGCTAATTGTTTTTATTGTTCTCTCTTTCCTTTCTCTAATGACTTGGCACACAGTATCTTAACAGTACACCTCTAAACTTGGTGGTGGTTTAGTTCAGCTGTAGTTACCATGTCTTCAAAAACAAGAATTGTGCTAGATCTTAACACGAGAGTGAATGTGATTTATGCTAGTGAACGTGATAAATTGAGTGTAAAGTAGATGATGAAGATGTTCAACGTAGCCAAAACTCAGGTTTACGACATTCTAAAGAAGAAAATGGAAATTCTGAAGAAGTGGGAAAATTGTGCTAATGGAAAAATAAACAGAGACCTTAAGAACACTGAAAACCAGGACATTAATGAAATAGTGTGGGAATGGTTCGTTAGTGTTAGGGCAAAAAAATCATCACATATTGGGGCCTATGTTGCAGGAATGTGCTAAAAAGGTAGCTGAAAACTAGGCAAGATTGAAATCAGAGCATCTAATGTATGGTTGGATAGCTTCCACAAAAGACATCAGATAGTTTTTAACAAACTTTGTGGTGAATCGAGTGACGTTGCACAAACCATTGCTGACTGGATTACTAAACTACGTTCAATAATCAAAGGATACGAACCTGAAAACATAGCAAATGGCAACGAGACGGGACTGTTCTTCCATGCATTACCGAAAATATCACTGTGTTTAAAAGGTGAGAAATGTTCAGGAGGAAAATTGTCCAAGGAAAGATTGACTGTTTTCCTATGTGGTTTTATGTCAGGTGAAATGGAAAAACCCCTAGTGATTGGTAAGGCTGCTAAGCCGAGATGCTTCAAAAACATCAACCTTCAGAACCTGCCTGTTGCTTGGAGACCCAATAAAAAGGTGTGGATGATGTCACAGATCATGGAAGAATGGTTAACAGCATTTAATGGAAGAATGAGGAGACAAAACCGGCATGTTCTGCTTTTTTTGGATAATGCAACATGCCACCCAGACATCAAGCTTTCCAATGTCTGACTTGATTGGTTTTCTCCAAAAACTACAAGTGTTACTCAACCATTGGACCAAGGCATCATTCAGAATGTTAAAGTACATTTTTGAAAACTGTTAATGCAGTCTTTGCTTGCTAATATGGATTCCACATCATCTGCCTCTGAGTTAGCCAAAACCATATCGATTCTACATGCGATAATTTGGATAAGCCAAGCAGCAAAGAAGTTGAGAGGTAGAACTGGAACTTAAAAATTCAATGCCACAACTGGGATTTGAACCCCAGACCTTCCGCTTACCGGGCGGATGCTCTAACCACTGAGCTATTGTGACAAACTGTCAGAATAGCATTAAATTCTCAAACCAGTTCGTATTTCTCCTGGTGAACCACAAAGGCAGTCTCACATCAGAGACAAATTACCCTAATGGTGACTTACTATTGTAAGTACTTTATATCCCAGGATTAAATAACCTTCAGATGGTAATTATTATTTATTTATGCCAACAAACTTACTGTTGGTGTTTTTAAACACACAAGCCGTGTGTGGGCAAAGTTTGAGAGGTAGAACTGGAACTTAAAAATTCAATGACACAACTGCCCACAACATAACTGCCCAGTTATGGCACTGAATTTTTAAGTTCCAGTTCTACCTCTCAAACTTTGCCCACACACGGCTTGTGTGTTTAAAAACACCAACAGTAAGTTTGTTTGCATAAATAAATAATAATTAGCAAAGAAATTGCTAGCAGAAACAGTGACAAAGTGGTTTCCAATGGGTCAAGTTAATGACCATGAAGAAAATGAGGATGAGATTCAAGAATTTACAAAACTACATCAATGAAGGTGCTTCCAGTTGCAATGCCATGGAATATGTCAACATAGATAGTGATGTGCAAACTGAAACAGACACAGTTGATGTAAATGCCTTAATTGAGAATATGCAAAGTCGGAAAGAAGAGAAGTCAGAGGGAGATGAAGAGGAATATGTTGCTGAGTTGAAAGAAGAGTGTAGGCTAAAGATTTATCAGGATGCTGTCATAAGTTTAAAGGAACTGCAGCAATTTGCTCTATGGTGAAATGACCCGGATATGTTAGGTGTGATCTCTCACGCCAAAGCGTTTGTGGAAAGTCGAGCAGCTAAGCTGCAATGTGTCCAGAAAACTCTCATTGACTATTAGAAAAAAATAAGGAATCGTGTATACAGCTATTTTTCGTTCATTATATGTTTTAATGTATATTAGACATATGCATTGCAGCATAAATGTCTAAATACACACAGTTGAATAAGGTACGTACTTATTTGTCCATTTATGCATGTTCATGGTTTAATTTTGTTAATAGCCAAGGCCTACCTTTATTAAATGGAAACCTGTCTTTAGCGGAAATTTTCGAGATTCCCGTTCGATTCCATTGAAGACAGGTTTTACTGTATAACCTAATAATTTCATGTGCTCAGCAACAGCAAAACTGCAGAAATTTTCAGGATTCTACTGGGTGTGTATACAAGGAAATGATATTGTATTCTATGAATAACCATTTATGCATCAATAAGTAAGCTATTAACAGCAGTGTTAATTGTGTTATACATATCCAGTGCCCAGAATTTCATATTCTATCACCACTTTAGATTTGTGGAAACTATTTCTTTTCCCCTTATAAGCTACTGTTCCAACATTGTTTTGGTATTACCCACAGAATGTGATGATGATGTTACTTAGGCTACTTTTTGCAAGCATATAAGTCAGTCAGCAGTAACAATATCTGTTTCACCAAGATTAATTTTCCAGAATTTGAATATGGATCTTTAGCGCTAAAATCACCACAGTACAAACTGTTGCTGCTACAATGTTTATTTCTCATTACCAGTAAGGATATGCTGAGAATGCTAACTGAGCAGTTACTTCCACTGTTCCATTTCAGAAGACAGTCTGAGGCTGTCGAAAATGTGTCATTTAACAACAGACTGGGAAAATGAATCCCAGTTTGCAAGCTGAAGTCTCGAGTTTTTCATTGTCAAGCACAGTATTTTGTTTAGCTTTTAGCATGCTGTGTTATATTTTGTCATCTTTTAAAATAATTTTTGATGTAAAGTGTATTTATTATTTACCTTTTCTTTGGTGGCCTGTTATTTATTGCACAGCAATCGCACAGTAGTGCAAGAGGGAACACTGAGTTTATTTCTATGATGAAGTAGCCAGCTCAGAAAGGTTCAAATTGTTTCCATGCCTATCTTCATTTTTACAGCAATAGTTTTCCTGATGGCGGCGCGGTGGCCGAGCGGTTAGCGCGCTCGCCTACCACCTAGGTGGCCCGGGTTCGATCCCAGGGACCCGCATGTGGTATTCGTGGTGGACGAAGCGGCGTCAGGGCGGGTTTTCTCCGGGTACTCCGGTTTCCCCCGCCATCTCATTCCACCGGTGCTCCATCTTCATTCCATGTATCATCAGTGTCACCGCCTGCGGTGCCGTAGTAGTAAAAGCGGGCGTTAAACACCACAACAACAGTTTTCCTGATCAGTATTATCGCAACTGCAAAATATGACCAGCTGTACTTGGGTAACTTAGTAATGGCATTTAAAGTGCATGACAAGCTCAACTCTCCAAGCGGGCATTGGTCAATAAAACAACATACATTTGCATTTTTAACTATCAAAGGATCTCCACATCTCTTTAGAAGACTAATGAAGAAAAAACTATGTTGGTACTATGAGAGCAAATAAGGGTAATATGTTGCCTGATACATCTCAACATTAAGTTAAATGTGGCAAGTGTGAATCATGGTCTGCAGTAAATGTTGTGTGTGAAATGGAAGGATAACAAAAGACGCTTATTTCCTAAAGCTGAAACACAGTGCTGCGGCAACAAGCAAGCTAAGGAGTAGTCAGGCATCCGGAGAGGAGCTAAAGAAACCCTAGACTATCAGAAACAAATGAGAGATGTCAATTTGTAAAATCAGCTGTAGGCTTTGTTTTCTATAATGCAATATACAGCTGGACTGGGGCACGTTTATTCTTTCATTCTGTTTTGCAAATGACTGCAAATAAAAAGGCCACTACACAGACTTTAGAACTAATATTGCTCATTGGCTCCTTGAAATGACAGTACCAAGAGATCAATGTTTAAGGTTGACGGTTGACCTTCAGCTGGAGATACCCCATTAGCACTGCAAGCTTAAATAGGCACCCTTCCTCCCACAGATAAGAAAGAAAACAAATGGAACAAAATGAGCCTTGTATACTACTGCAAGGGGAAAAAATAGCAAAAATGCTTAGCAATGCAACAAGTGTTGGCCAATTGGAGAACTGTTTTGAGATTTCCCATAATTCAACAATCATATTTGGTCATCAAAATCCACAAATCAGTGCTCCCAGTATCATACACTTCAGGAAAGAAATTACATTGCTTCATTCTATATGAATTGAAGTGCATTTCTGCAGATGTATAGGTATTTAAATTAGATTTATGATGTAGTCATGGTGTATTTAAATAAGATATCAATGGGTTAAAAAGATCATTGCAATCACATGGAAGGGAATTTAACCATGAAGTTGGGTACCTAAGATTAAATTTTGAACTTGAGGCACTTGGAAATGAACAGCCTGCAATAGCAGCTTCAGATATTACAATAACAGTTACTGGATGAACTGCTGGTGAAGTCATGACTGGAGTATCTTATGCAAGTGTTTATGGAATATTAAATTAGAACATAATGTATGCATATGATTTATTGAGCAAAGTTTAAACTCTGTGTAAGAAAAGCCCAACAATACAATGTACGCTGATTGCCACATGGAGGACCCATTATCTTGTGGCCCAATTATTTCAGGAAGACAAATGCTCAGGTGAGCAATCAACAATTGATATCATAAATGATGATTCATCCAGCATTTAATTGAAAGGAGCATGTGTCAATCAAAATGCAATTTCTCTCTTACTGTAGTCATTTACTTAATTTCCCAGCAACAGAACATTTTTTCTTTTGGTTTAATGTCCTCTGTTCTGGTATGTGATATTAGACGAATGAATGAAATTAGTAAAATGGTGCACAAATGAGCCCGAGGTCCATAGAGCTTAAAGATATCAGACTTTTGTCTTTAAGATAAGGAAAAACCTTGGAAAAAATCTTATCCAAGATTCAAACCTGGGACCTGTTAATGAGAGGCAGACATGCTACTACCCAGCAAGAGAACCATTCATGTCTTGTATACAACAAGTATTTTTCCCCGACTTTGTTGGCTGACTTTCATAGCAGTTGTGTGCGAGAGAGGGTAAGTGTACATGCGCTCTCATGCTACCAAGGGGAGTGAAGCAAACAAATACAGGTAGTAGTGTGTCACTGCCATATTGCCGTAAATTATATTGTCTGTTACATTTCTGCATTTATATTGGGCCTATTATCCATTTGCTTGGGATACTCTGAATTATAATCTTCACAAAAGTTAAAGCCATATGGAGGCGGGGTGTACTGCAGACTCCAGCAAATCCTAAGCTTGCCCCTCCTACCAGCGCTGCCAAATGTGGTACACACATCTCACGCGCTCTTATGTACAGAACCTCTGCTGGTACAGGTATTACGCTTGGCAACAGCGCTCCACTTGAGCATTGGCCAGCGTTCACATGCCTTTAACTTTTGCGAGCAGCTTAACAGACACATGAATGTATATCTATTTATTGGTAGTGATGGAATGTGACACTTGTGTAATAATGCCCTTTTGGTTCCCTTTCATTTTCTGAAAAGTCAAACATGGTGCAATATGGTAGACCAAAGCCAGAGCTTCCAGATCTAAAATTCCTGCATAAATAGAAAGGACGTGAATATACAAATATTTTAATGTTTCTCGGTATGAAAAGACAATTTGCTTGACAACAGGTATAGTTTGCAAAAATTATTTTCTTGGCCATGTGTTATTTTTTCTACTGAACAATCTGTATGGAATAAGGATGACTATACAAATTTAAAAAACTAGCAATACCATCATGAGACATGAATGTTCACAGAGCCATTTCCATAGTTTTATACAGCTTAGCAGTTTTGGTAAACTGTATATAGAAATGAAACTGGGCGTACAATTACAGGGTAATATCACACATCACAACAAAATGGTGAAGAGAAACTGGGAAGTTTTGGTACATTTGATAGACACCACATGCTTCTTTGCAATGTAGAGGCCACATTGAAAATGAGGGATGTCAACCAGCGAAACTCCACTGAGCTTCTGAATTACCTAAGTGACCACAACCTGAACACTTAAGGTTCACCTGGAATCTGCTATATTTAGATACACGTCAAACAGAATATAGAACAATTTGAATGCTGCTATCAGCAAGGTATTTGCCAGGGAAATAATGACTGAAATATTGAGTTCTCCATTGTTGCAATATTGCTGGATGAAACTTGTGACATTAGCAGTCCTCCACAGCTACCAACAACTCTGAGATATGTGCATGCTGAAACTGCAAAGGTCTATGAAAGGTTTACTTCATTTTTGGACATAAGTGTTGATAGAACAGCAAAGGGTTTGTCCCAACATATCTTAAACATAGTGAATGTGTTCAATTTAAGGGACAAACTTATTGCTCAAACATATGATGGTGCAGAGAGGTTATGGCAGGTGAGGCTAATGGCCTAAGGCTAAAGTACAAGAAATCTGTCCAAAAGCCATGTTTGAGACAAGACTAGATAAAGCTTATGGCTAAAGCTATGCACAGTCACTTTAAAACATTAGAGAACACTGCATTTTCTTTCAAAAGTTTATCACGATTAGCTCATCCTTTTCAAAGTTATCAAAACAAATGCATGCACTCACTACATTTACTTCAAAAAGAGTGCCTAAAAATTCACCAACATGTTGAAATTTTGCATTTAGACTCATGAATACTGTGAAAGGTTGACTTTTTACTTTCTCTACTGGTAAGTAGGGGAAGTATTGTATTCCACCCAAAAATTCGATGTTGAGATTTCACCGGAAATATATGTTTTGAGACCCCCTGTATCCAAAAAAAGCATTTTTAGAAAAAGGTCCATGTATGTGTCTGTGTGTCAGTCTATCAGTCTGTGGACAGCATAGCTGAAAAATGAAAAGTCGGTTGAAAACCAAAGTTGGTATTTAAGTTTAATGTCTTTCAAGGATGCGACACGAAGATTTTGAAGAAAATAGCCCCACCCTAAACTACACTTTACATGGAAAATTTTTTGAAAATTTTGATTTTCTTGAAAATGGCTCTAATGATTTTGATTAAAATGTCATATGTTTGAGATATTTTTATGGCAAATGAAATGTATATCTTGAATTTTCTGGCTATAGCCCCTGTAGTCATATTTACTCTGGACAATTTTTGCATGACTGGTAAACCGTTAGAGATAGACCAAATTATACTATACAAAAAATGTAGATCTTGCTAAAATGCACAATTTATGTCTCAATAAATTTTCTTGTAGGGTGAACCATTTTGGAGATATTCCTTGTTATGTGTGTGAGTTTCAGAAAACTTAGAACTTTCGTGAAATGGATCATCGTTGTTCATTTTTTTATATGTTAAGTGTGCAAAGACAACAGAATCTCAAAGCTTTAAAACATTTGACTATCGCACAAAGCCTACTGTATTCTAACATTCCCCTTGCACCTACAAGGAAATAAGCAATAAGTTGTACAAATGTTTATCTCAACTAACACGAAGAAGATATAGGAATAAGAGTTTGTAAGAATGGTTAGTACAAAAGTAGAGAAAGTCATGTGAGTGCAACACATCAGATTTTTCTACATTATTATCAATACAGTCAGCTGGGATAGTGAAGATCTGACACTTGCTTAAGGCTTCCTTTCATTTGTAACTCACAATGGAACTGTTATTCTGCTTCATTCACTTTCATTTATAAGATCTCCTTGTGTGGTTTAATGGGGAAAAGTGTGAGTGAGTTGGAGAATTTAATGTGTCGGCATGTTGCCATGGTATTTTAGTAGTAAAGAGTGGCTAGAGAGAGGCCACAAGATCCATGGTTCAAATCCCAGCTATGGCACTGAATTTCTTAGTCTCATTCTACCCTTTCCAATCTTATCCTACACATGGCTATCGAATGGGAGAACAGTTAATTACAAACACATACTGATTCATATTTTAACTGTATGACCCAGGAATCTTGTGATCTGTAAAACTGTTCTATTTCAATTTCCTTATTCTGCATCTGGCAACTGCAACTTTTGAAAGGTTAGTAATAATAGACAAACTCTTTCTGAATTAATATTCCATATACAGGATTCTTTATTTAAAACCTAACGGGCACACAACATTTCACCTGTGCACGATTAGGTGTCCCACCGCTGGCTATGCTCCTACATAAACTCTGCGTGTAAAGCATGTATAACACTCTTACCTTATAGAAGATGCTGGAAATGTCATCCACCCTTGGCTAAACAAACATTATATTGGGAGAACACATTCTGATTCACTTGATTAAGTTGGGCCACTGTAATGTTCGATTTCATTTCTAATATTTTGCTTTAGTTCTTCTAATGTATAAGGATTTGTCTCGTAAACTTTGTGTTTCAGGTTACCCCACAATCACACACCGGTAGATCGGCACTAATTACTATCTTCTCGTCCGATATGACGCAATGTCGGAGGACGTTAATTCAAAAAAAAAAAAAAAAAAAAATTACTATCTTCAAACACTTCCCTTAATTTTATTCATGGACTCCTCTGCTGTATGGACAGTAGCAGAATCTTGTTGAAACCACCTATATGATTTCTGTTCTTCTGTCAGTTCATGATAAAATGGGGTCGAAATGTCATTTCGGTACCTCTCTGTATTTACAGTCTGCTCGTAGAATATTGGACTGATTACACGTCTAGCGCTAACAGCACACCAAACTCCAACTCTCCTATCATAAGGAGGGATTTCTTGAATGCGATATGGATTTTCAGAGGCCCAGTACCAACTGTTATGAGAGTTGACACGACCATTTAGGTGGAACCACGCCTTGTCAGAAAGGAACAGAAACTGTGGATCAATTAAATCATCATTCACTGATGAAAGAAACCATTTACAATAATGTATTCATAATACTGGGTCACTTTGTTTTGAAGCATGGATACTTGTACACTTAAATGGTTTTAGTTTTAGACAAATTCTCATACACTGGAAGAACTAAAGCAAAATAACAGAAATGAAATCTGAAACATTACAGTGGTCCAACTTAATTGTGTGAATCAGAATGTGTTCTCCCGATATAATGGTTGTTTAGCCGAGGGTGGATGACATTTCCAGCATCTTCTATAAGGCATGAGTGTTATACATGCTTTACATGCAGAGTTTATGTAGGAGCAAAGCTGGCTATGGCACATCCAATCGTGTACAGGCAAATTGCCATGTGCCCATTAGGTTTTAAATGAAGAACCCTGTATTTAAATGTTACCAACAGGAATGGCGAATCAAATAATTTCTCTCAGTAAGCTTTTATGTAATATGCAAATTAAAGAAGTGTTTGGGCTATGAATTAGGTTAGTTGGATCAGAGGTAAATGCCTAGAGACCTGTATAGGTCCTTAAGTATGGTAGTTTGGTATGACTAGTTTGTAAACATGAAACCTTCCAGTGATGCAAGTTTTTAACAGTTGTTGAGATTTGCTACCATAGATGACATCTAGACGGTGCTCAAACAAGAAAAACAAATTTGAGATTTGGGATATCAGGATGGGAAATAGTACCATTTATTAAAATGGTAATATACATAAAATAAAAAATAGCTATTAATTAATAAACATTTACTTTTAAATTTCTTAAAAATCGCTCTGGATTCTGACTTTTACTATTTAATGAAACTTATTGAATGAATAAATAAGAGAAGTCTTTATTGATCCTTAAATATTAGATTACACATATCATTATTTTTTCTATTTAGATTGTATGTTTGTCCAGAAACATGAATTACTTTGTACTTTGCCTTCCGCAACCTGTGTTTACTTCCTGGTATGCGCTCTACTTTGTAAACATTGTGTCTGAAAGAAAAACAAAGATAAATTAGTACTTATTTGGTTTGAAAATCTCTACCAGGTTTAACTGTTAACTTAAAAGGCATTAAAATAATCAAAGCATATTAATATTACAGATAACATTGTATGATACACAATATTGGATGTGATGTTTCAATTCATGCTCATTTACAATTCATTCATGTCCTGTTATATCTAAATTATTTAATCACATTTATACAGTCAGCTGCAGTGACATCTCATGAGTTCAAATTTGACCGATGCCAATATTTTTAACAATAAAAGTAATGCACTACAACTTGCTCATAAAGAAGAAAACAATTTATTATCTTGTTATAAGCTACAACATTGTGCATCATTTGAAACTGCCATTATTGAATTTATCTTGGACAAAAAAGTAGACAGTTATTCAAACAGAAACTGCGCTCTCCTATTCTTCTGCTCAGCAAACTCTTATCACTTTTTCGTTAAACCTCTGTGTTAACAATGTATTCCTTCTCTATTGAAAGTCCTACTAAGCCAATGAGTCTTTTTTGCCCTATTGTATTATGTAAACAGTAACATAATTCTTGTATGCCACCCAACTTACTGCTGATGCTTTTAAACACACAAGCCGTGAGTGGGCAACATTTGAGAGCTAGAATCAGGACTGAAAAAAATCAATGCCATAGCCAGGGTTTGAGCCACAGATCATCTGCTTCATGCACGGTTGCTCTAACCACTGAGCTACCAAGGCCAACTTGCCAGGTTTGAACCACAGATCTATGGGTCATACTGGCATTGCATTTTTCAGTCCTGATTCTACCTGTCTTTAACATGTTTCAGTGTGCTGAAACACCTTGCAGATTCAGCTGTTACCATTGGAGTTGTTAGAATTACACTCAACAATTTTACTGTTTCTGAAAATGTGTCCTCTAAATTGTTTTTAATGAAGAAAGAATTCAGTGCAACGAAAGAATTCATGTTCTAAATGTCTTCACTAGAACAAAGTACAAAGTTTACTCTAGTTTTCCTTTTCTCACGAAAGGGAACTACTTGGCACTGTTGACAGTCATCAGCACAGGCATTAGATTTGGTAGGACTAACTAAATTGAAGTGCTCTTGTGTTCAGTTGCACCAAATCTTTCTTCAGTTTACTGAATAATTATATCAAAGAATTCCATAGTACACACTGTTTTGTTAACAGTGCAGATTGCAGATGTTTTTGCAGAAAAAAGTTCTTACTGTATTGAGTGAAAATACATGCATATTTAGGCAAGTGCCAAGTTTTAAAATTTGCTTTTCAGGATATACTTTGCAAGTGGAGAACAACAGACACTTAAGTAGTTGCATGTTGCTTGCAACAGGTGTTTAAGTAAGGACATGATTTAGGTTTTAAAATGTTGGATGTCTACCCTTGTTATAAATGTATGCTTCACTATGTGTCACTGTACAGACATTTATTCAACAATCCTTCTCAATATTTTTGTGTTAACAATGGGCATTTGCCAAATGCTTGTTAAATACAATGGATATACTCTCGTATTGTGGAAAGACCCTTAACGTAATTATGACGCAAATACAGCACTTTTATTCATCAGTTTCACACAATAATTATATGCAGCTATAACTAGCAATGCAAGTAATTTCGTGCAGGTGTTACACCCGTCACACCCAATTCATCAGGGGAGCATCTTCACAGCTGGCTATGTTGCCAACATTGAGGGCCCAAAGCAACTAAGCATAGAGGACCCTCAGCCACAAAGCAGAGTAGCAGAGGGATGGTTTTTCATAAGGAGAGGAGGGTGGCAGTTGTGGGCTGCAACTGTAAAGTGACCGGAAGGTGTAGCTAAAACCCAATGATCGCTAAACTAGCAGATGCCTCATTTTAAAAAGGGAGGGTGCCTTTGATGTGACACCTTGTGCTTAAAACACTCCTGAATTAATCCTGTTTATTATAGAGCTAAACTAGAATCTCTACCTATTAAGTATTTTTCATGTATTGCATTCATTCCACATAATGAAAGTAGAATCAATGCAACAAAGGTGGCACCAGAAATTCCTCAATAAAGTTTTAAATTGGCAAAATTATAACAAATACCTTAAACTTGAACACATTGTTGGCATATTTCCTACATAAGTGAAATATGCTGCAAGACATAGCTAAGCTGGGAGGACCACTTCTAATAATTACCACCAAAGGGACATTAAATTACAGTAACAAAGAAATTGGAATTTTATTCTATTCTGATGGTCACCAATAAAAGAAGGATTTGGCAATATCTGTACAAAAAGACAGTAGTACAAAATGAGCAAAACTTATATAAAAAGGCAAAAATAAAAATGTTCCCAAGTTTTATATATGTCTGCACACTTTTATATCAATAAAAGACATTTTGACATAAATCCAGTCTCTTAACCTTATACACATTGTGGGCGATTCCTCATTCATCTAAATATATGGCTAAGTCTGGCAATGTGCCATCAAGCCAAAAATGAGACACTGCCTTTCAATTTTTTTTTATAAAAAGAAAGCACTATTTTAATATTAAACAAAGCAAGTTCCATATTGGTGAATTTTAACACAAGCTACAAAAAAGTGGAAGAGGTTATTTTTAGCAAAGTTTGTCACTAGATGGCAGCAAAATGAATAAGAATTTACTAAGAACTATTGCTAGGTAGCAGAATTATCGTCAAGATGATAGACAGCAGGAGCTAGCTATTTCTCCATGATAGAGGTTCATTCTGTACCAATTGTAGATGGCAGGGCAAACATTTGCTGCTCTTGTGACAACAGTAAACCTGATTTTAGCACTGTATTTCTGCCTTAACGTCTCCAGGGTTAGTTATAGTTAATAAATATCACATACGAACAGAGCTCTGGTGAGCCCCCTCAATGCCACCAGTGTCTGGGGTTTAACCACTCATCACTTCTGCTATCGCAACCTGTGCTGCTTAATTGCGGTGGCTACCACCACAAAGATTTCTGCCCACATACCATCACCGATGTGCCTGCAGGTGCCAACTGAAAGGGTGAGCATGTGGCGTGCAATGGTGGAAGGTGGTCATTACCTCCAGAAGACTGCAAAAGCCCCCACAAGGGTGTCAGAAGAGCAGTAGGCCTGCTGAAACCACCATCAAATCAAGCCCAGCCACAGTCACGGCACCCCATATCTGTGCACCATCCCTAAGGATGATTTACGCTGCAGTAGCATGCAGATCTGCAGATACATCTGACATGTCATGGGTTCAAACACATGCACAGCCCCAAACTATGCAATGCGCCCTCATTCTCTAGCATGAAGAGGCAGACGAAGACCCAGACTTTTACTCTCGAGGCTCTGTGTAGGTGTGGCACTCCTGTGCCTGTGCACCAGCTGAGGGTGGACATGGAGATGGGAGCCCTCCCATCTCACCATCTCCTCAACAGACCGCCTGCTCTCTGATGTGGACTGGTTGCAGCAGCTGCTGTAGAACCATGGCCAGTACGTCTGCAAGCTTCTGGTCAAGTTCTTCTGCTCCACTGGCCCAGCCAGCAGAATGAGGATCAAATTGGGTCTTGTGCCTCGTTCAGGTTTGCATTCTGGAACGCGCGTGGTTTGACCAATCAGAGGAATGAGCTCCAGCATTTTGCCGGCTCACGTAGCCTATGTAGATCAGCAGTGTCAAGTTTACATGCAGTTCAGGGCACAACTGGGCAAGTGCTGGCCTGCACACCAAATGATGCAACACATCAATGCTAGGAGCACTAGCAGCTGTCACCTGTTTATATGCACCTTGGCTGCGTGCACAGGTAAAATCTTACTTACAGTGCTTTTACCTTATAAAATGTTTTCCTTCAGAATAGCCTAGAAGGATACACATTTGATGTATGAAGAGAACAATGCTTCTTGGTGTCAGCTATAAATAGGAAACTACTTAATGGTTTACATAGTTATTCAAATTTATTAAAATAACAAAATACTGTTATAACTTTCTGAAGGTTTGGCTCAGCTTGTAGAGACTATCAAATCTAGTTCTAGCCCTTAGGTTAGCAGTTCTCAAACTGAATACTTTATCTTGCATCCATAGACCAAGTTGAATTTTGTGGCTATCTGGCTCTACTGAATGTAACTGTGCCTTGATTTACTCTCGACTGGCAAACTCAGGCCGGAATGCTGCAGTTTTTAGCCAAGTTGGCTTCTTTCTTTACAATTCCTGGCATTAGTAGATGCAAAATATCATTGACTGGATAAGAAATTGTTATTGAGCACAGTAATAAATGGCATTGAGAGATATGGTATGGTGATGTAGGTCATGTGTCTCGTCCCAAGGGCAAAAACCAGATATGGAACTATGAGGGCTTAATCAGGAGGGTTCATGGCCTGTGCTATGAGAGGAAATATCATTTGGGCAATCTTACCGAGGAAGTGATGCACATATTCATTTCAGACTTATCAGAATTCTGCAACATGATGTCTAGTCTGTAAGAAAACAAGATTCTAAAAATTTAGAACGTGGCAAACCCAAGCAAAATGAAAGCAATGGGAAGAGACAAAATTATAGCAACAAGATACAGATATAATTATGAATTCCCATGTGAAAGACAAAGGACTATTAATACATGGGAAGTAATGGTGACGTAAAATTGTAGTACAAGTAAACTGCATAAAGGCAAGGAGAAAAATTGTTACTCTTATTCAGAGATTTTAATATAGATACATATTTTTACCATAATTTATTTGCTGAAACCTTGTATTTTAATTCCTACATACGCCAGTAAGAGTATAACTTGACAGCCTTTCATCACCTCTGGGGTTTATTTAAAATGACCTATAATATACAGGTTTAAATGGGCTCAAATTTGATGTCTGTTGTGATGTATATCTTCATGCATCATAACATTCATTTCTATATAATGATGCCACAAAATGCTATTAGAGCTAATATTATGGTAACTGATGCTATGAGGTGGGCAATGTGTTAGTGCCCATGACAAACTTTCATGGCGCAAAATGGTAACAGAGATGAAAATATAAAAGTTAAAGGTTAAAATTTACTGTTAAATTTGATAGTAATTCCTTGTTCCATGATCTCTTCTGGCAAATATGTCAGTGCCCTTAACAAAATAGTACCACTCACATTGCACTTCAACAGTTACAAAGCTGTAAAACCTTTACTTGGTTTTCAAAACATAAGATACCACAGGTTCAAAATAAAATATGGTACCTGTTGATAACTTCATGTCACTTTTGCTTACAGTGCTTACCATTAATAGAAATTTTGTCAGAAGATCTTGATGGATTACTTACAACAGGTATTGCTTGCGAGTACAAAAGACTTAAAAACCAGCACTTTTTCCATCTTTCTATTTACATTGATATGTCACAAATTTGATAAAACACTTATTCTTACATCAGCATACTCTTAATTCTTAAAAATTCATTGTTTCCCTCTTTTAGTTTCCATTCTCTCAATAATAAACCCTTGGGGATCTCCCATATACAGAGTGTACCCTCATTTCCCGGCTGCTGCATCCTCGAGCCATAGCCAAGGCCATGGAGGAGTGTAGGATGAGGGTCAGCACGCAGATTCCCCCAACCTTTTGGGGATGCTATCTTTCTACCAGGATGGCTACTCAGTTGGCATTACAAGGCTGAACGCACCCTAGACCAGTGCTTCCACCCTGGTACTGGGGACTGATTCCAGGACCCCATGCCAAAGATAGGCGTGCTACCACTATGCTATGGGACAGTCAGTTTCCATTCTCTAAAACCAAAATAGGCAACTTCATTGACACCTTAAGTTACCTGTACAGTTGATTTGTTTATGCCAACTTTTGTTTCACAGATTTACAAAAATTAACAAACATCACTGACATGAGACACTTTGACCTCAAACACTCGGAACCTCATGAAAACGGGCTTAGAATAACAATCAATCATAAACAAAACAATGGAAGCGACACAGACCACTGTTTTGTTTATGATTAATTTTATTGTTATTCTAAGCCCATTTTCATGAGGTTCCAAGCGTTCGAGGTCAAAGGTGTCCCTTGTGAGTACTGTCCTATAAAGATTTCTTTTAGTATACATTTGGCTTCCTAAAACCTACCCTTGCATGCTTCTAGTTATCTAAATGATTCGGATCCCAAACACTTGTAAGGAAAACAGAGCGACTTTCCAGAAGAATTACACATATACCACTCAATGGCTTTAATGAGACTAAGAAAAACAACTTTTTTCAAAGTTAGATTTTTTGTTTTACATTCAAGCTTGGACATGAGAAAACACTTTCATCTATTTCATTTTAATCTTAGCTATTTTCAGCCAATAAAAATAAAATTTATTAAAACTGCTGCAATTACTTCAGTTAAATATGTTTCTGCTAATTAACTCTTATGATCATTTTTAGAATTTTAATCAATTAACTAGACACATTGACACACCCTTTTAGTTCCATTATGCTCTGCCTCTTAGTTTGGGATATTCTCCCTTATATCCGATGTGACTGCCTACATAACATGACTGGCTAAGTTATCTGCTTCTATTCACTCCATTAACTTATAATAGCCAGATCAGCCTGAGTGACCAATTACTTTCCATCTACCAAAATATTAATTTTTCCCTCTTTTCTACTCCCAATTCTTACATAAAATATTGGATGATCTTTTAAATAAGAATTATTACATGTTCCCTTTCCTGTTATTACCATTATTATTTCTTATGAATCACTTGCATGCATATGTACTTATTATGTTACTGAATACTGATTACTACTGAAGTCTACCTATACTGTCTCATATGCTCCACTGAAATGACAATCAAATTATTTACTTTACTCACTTTATTGTTGAATCTGGAGATCTCAATTGAAGGCACAGTGCCACATTGTTGTAGAAGTCTATATCAGATACCAAATTTAGCCGAGCTTCTGTTGCTAAGTTGAACTCCACTTGACTTCGCACAAAGGAGGAGTACAATTTCATATTACCCTGTACATATATACCAGCACTGTGAAAGAGAATTATTAAAATAATTAGATATTTTTAGATACTTATAAATTGTGGTGTAGGAAAGAAGGTTTTATATTAAATGTACCATAATACTGATTGAATAGAAGCTCTTGGTGAAAGAGTCCAATTGTGTTTGTCATGCCTTTCATTCTTGATAAGTATTAGTGAACCATGTATATAAGTATATGCTTGTTGCAAGTTATCAGATGATAACTTTACAATGCAAGTTGCACCTCATCCACTTAGCTTGTTTCAATCAAGGATCAAACTAAAGCATTTCATATGGCAGATGATACACTACAGCTTTTTCCACAGAGGTAATAATGGTAGTTTTGATAGATTGCCTCATTAAAATTCACTAAAGTGAATTAAGTAATTATTAATAAAAATAACTATTACCATTAATTTAAGACAGTAAATAAGTAATTATAATAATAAAGGTAAATCAAACAAGTATGTAATGAGAAAGAACAAAGGTAGAGGGGTTTGAGATTTCGTTTTTGTCCGTTACATTTTTTTTATCAGGTGTCTTGACCTGGACATGAAAGGCGATGGATTCATAAGAGGCGTTTTCCAAAATTTCTAAGTCCATCAGTGGATATATTTGAGTTTCCATCTATCTAGGGATGGATAAATGCAGTGAGGTGTGCAAAAAGTATATTAAGTGTGAAAGTTTGGTGAAAAAAGTATTTCACTTGAGATAAAGTCGGCATATCTCGTGCAAGTGATCGTCATTTCAGACATTAAATTCAACTATTAAAAAAATAAAATCACTGGTTTCTTTCTTTCCAACATATCCATGCACACCCAAGAGAAAGAACTCTGCTCAAAAGAATCTTTAAAACTGGCCAGGGAAATCCTTAATCTTGCCGACAAAGAAAATGATGAATATTATATGAACTTCGTTATTTGCTGGATGTGATTTTGATAAGTCAGTTCCAGAAACTATCGAGGTCATCGAGGATGTGAACATCAGATGCTGGTAGAATTCTGTGGCTTACAATAAACTGACCACGATTCAACGTAGACCTTCCAGATGACGATTTTTGCTCATCAAAATGACCACCTCTTGCTTTGATGACTGCTTTATATATTCGGGGCATCCTTGCAATCAATTTTTGTAACACCTCTGGAGTAATGTTACCCCAGGCTTACGAAAGACACTACTACAGCTCATCCACAATGTTAGGGATCATCTGTTTTGCTTTCCTGTCAAGCTCCTCCCAGAGAAGCTCCATTGGGGTTAGCTCTGAAGATTGAGGCAGCCAGATCATGGATTTTAGCACTCCCGCCTCTTCTTTGTTATTCACATAGTTCTTACACAACTTTAATGTATTATTTATTTAAACCAATGACTCCCGCCACACATTAAAGTTGTGTAACAACTATGTGAATAACAAAGAAGAGGCACTCAAACTGTTTCCAATGTTTGAAACTACAAACATCTGGATTGCTACAACCCTGGATATTTCTTCACCTGAATTCTTTCAATGAATGTTAATAAAGGAAGACCACCTGAACTTCCCAACCACATTCACATCTCCAGTACCCACTCCTGGTGAAATGCAGGAGCTTACTGGTAGCCCACCACACTAATGGAGGATTTTAGTGCAATTCTGCCACTTCCTGTACTTCAATTTCCTATCTTTCCTCACCCAAACTTCTCTTCCCCAACTCCTCATATTCCCTAGAGAAAAAAAAAAAACACAAACAATTATTTTCTGAGAGAGCCACAGTCTATATCTTATACTAGCTAAATGTGGTATAGTTTGCCAAATTTTGCATCACTGTTTGGATAATGCTGCCAATGGACTGTTTCCAGAGCTTCCATTATTTTTGTCAGCCAGATAATGTGCTTCCTGGCTATCACTCTTCTTACATCCAAGTGAATGCAGCACATGGTTTCTCGTGCATGCAGGGCTAAGTCTGATCTTTCAATGCCACTCTGTTTATAGCACCATTTGTGTCCCTTTAGCTGTTCTTCCACCATGCAGCTCCTATACTTATCTGCAGATGTAAGAAACTTTATACATCAGACAAACAGAAGCCATGTCCAAGAACTCTTGGTTGCTTTGTAGACTGTGTGAATCCATTTTTTGCAGCAGTTTCTAATCATGTTGTGGCCCAATGGATGAAAGTATCCAATCCCAAGGCCACAGGTTGAAATCTGGCTCAGACTGATGGTTTATAACTGTCCTTCAAAGCAGTAGCTGCATGTTAGTAGATTTACTGACATGTAAAAGAAAATTCCCATGGGACAAAATTCCAGCACACCAATGGCACTGATGTGATCCTGGTAATTAAGAATGTGTAATATTTGAAACTTTCACGGAGATGATTAATAATTAGAGCTTCTTCAGAAAGAAGGCCATGGAGCAAACATGGCTGAAAGTAACTGTCTCTCACTCTCTCTTCTCAATGTAGATGTAGTGTTAAATATGATATA
The DNA here is from genome assembly GCA_030765045.1 of Tenodera sinensis. Lineage (NCBI taxonomy): Eukaryota > Metazoa > Arthropoda > Insecta > Mantodea > Mantidae > Tenodera > Tenodera sinensis. The sequence goes on along the minus strand of CM060962.1, from coordinate 26,327,083 downwards.
CAGATAGCAGAGCACTTCTTATAGCTTTTCCTTCATTACAAAATGTTTAATTCTTCATGGGAAGATTTATATGTTGTTGCCAGTACTGACGGGAAAGTCCAATGCTTGATTGTGAAAGAAATTAACAATATGGCACCTAAACTGAAAAAGCACCATCAAATTTCCAAATCGAGCTGATGAAACTATGGTGCAATGCAATTCTAAAAGACAGACACTACCACAACAGCAGCGATTTAATTAATTTTTACAAAAGGTGTTCATCAACAGGAATTTCTGAAAATCCATGCACTGCCTTAAAATTTGTGTCAATGTTCAGTACAACTTATATTCCAACAAATGTTTTCAATTATCAATTTAAATAAAAGATGTCTGTATGATGTTGCCTTAGAGGCAGTGCTACGAATTTCTACTGCCAAATCTGTTGTATCAAATATTCATAAATTAGTTATCGCAAAAGATGTAAAAAATCTACCTAAATGGTAAACATGTACAAGGGTAACCAAAATATGTGTAGAGAATAAATGGTGTGTTTGTATGTTCACAAAATGGTCATTAATAATTACTGAATTATAATTGTTTCAGTAAGCTGCACGCTGACTTGATGAACTGTCCCATTCGGCTGTTCAACACAACTCATCCCACTGCAGTACTTTGACTACCACTACCACAATACCTTCTTCATTCTGCCTGTCACTTCACCTCCCCCCCCCCCTCTCTCTCTCTCTCTCTCTCTCTCTCTGGTGCCCAACTCGGCACCAGTGCTACTGTCGGTACTGACCAGGGCCTCACCAGTACCTCGACTGAAAAGGCCTGCATTAACTTGTGCAACTAGACAGCAATTTAAGTTTTTTTACAGTTGGCATTTTAGCCATAAACCATCAAAATTGTGTACCGATCATAGTATTCCCTGTTAAAATATCACCCTCACCACAAAAATCACTACCACCACCAATGCCACTGCAACAGTTTTATTAAAACATGTTGACAATGTATAGTTTATAAGCTTTGCCCTGATTTTGTAGCTTTAGCTCATCCTTACTTCTTTTCCACAAGTGAATGTGCGTTCCTGTTCCAAAGACTGAGCTGGATCTGTCCTGATAGGTCAAATGATGCACCGCCAACTAACCCAAGCTCCGCAGTAAATCCATTCTGGAGTGGCAAGTATTGCAGGTGATCTTGCAGAAGTGCAATTATCTATTAAACAAAACAAAAACATTTCCATAATAACATAATGTAACTTATGCAGCAGTTTCAATAAGTTAGAAATGTTTAGACATGACTGCACACATACAAATTTCACTGAATTTATTATTTACCTTGGAAGTACCTGCAAGGAATCTCTTCATTGTCAGCTGACTGCAACTGGATGGCTTACTTCTGATTATCACCACCTGCTACTTGTTCCTCTGTTGGTGGTTCTATGAATTTTGTGACAAGATTCAAGTCCATTAAGATCTCAGATCAATTTTAGGAACATTTCCATCAAAATAATTTTTCTTCACAAGTTCTGCAAAATTTCATCACAAAATTTGAAGACCAAACCAGTGACAGAGGGACAGGTAGTAATCTGTTGCCATGAGGGGCAAGCCATCCACTCACTCACAATCGACTGATGAACTGATTCCTCAAAACTAGTTCCGAAGTAAAACATTCAGTGAGTGCACCCACAACTATAACTTTTATGTAACCATTTCACCGTCTCTTCCCATTTACAAAGGATTAAGACAGAAATTACTTTTCAATTCTATTGCCTTTATCACTAAGCTTTAATTTCTATAGTTTGAAGCATAGTACCATATTCCTTTTTTCATTTAGGCAGCTGCTAAGACTTATTAATCTTCAAATCTAGTATTGTACAATATCATAAGTAATGCTTGGTATGGGCCACTTATGCGTTCTAGACAAAGGTCCTTCAGCATAGGTACAGTGAGCTAACCTACTCTGAATCATGTCAGCAAATAGTTTGTTACAGCTCTGCTTTCATACGTTACATTTCGAAGAGTACAGTTGACTGCAGAGTATTATGCAGTATGGGTGTATGCCACTGCCAGTCTTTTAAAGAGAGCTGCTTATTTGCTAATGTGACAATGTCAAAATTAAAAGTAAAAGCTCTAAATAGTCAAACTGTGTTAACAGTTACCAAGGTTAATTGTGTAATACATATGGCTGACATCAATGATAGTGCTTTGTAGTTACTGAACTACTTCAGTGCAAAAACCATGAGAGTAAGGTACACAACATCTGACTGCTGTTCCTGCTTCTGTGTGCCAGTGCTCCCATAGAGATGAGTATAGACTGATTCATAACCACCAACAACAGTAACGATAACCAGAATGAGAAACTTTAAATACATGTCTTCAAATGGGAGTGTTCACAATCAATGGGAAGCTTTCCTGGGAATGAGAAAGAAGACTATCTCCTTCCCATTACTGGGCATGGCATGTTAGATTCACACTGTGCGTATTAGACTTTTCACTGTAGAAATTAATCAAGGCACCCATGCCATGAAACAGCCACTACAACTCTATCTGGTCGCAAGCTAGAAAAAATATCGTTGGTCAGTTAGAAACAAATGGATTGCCAATGCACAATATTGACCTCCATTTTCTGGTGTCTTGTTATTCTCGTTGTTGGGTTGTTGTGAATATTGAGTGTTGCCTTGCTTCCCAATTATCATTATGGTTCCTGTTGTTGGGTGGTTATGAACCAGCTCTAAGTAATTCCCATGTAACTTCTCATTTAAGAATTTCATTTACCAACAACTAACGAGAAACCTGTATTGCCCATGATATGTGAGAAGAATTAATGCAGATTGCAATTTGTAATAATGAAAGTGCCTATAGGTACTATTGCAACAAAAAGGTGCAACACTTTATATCATCATGTAAATTGGAAAAATACAGTATGAATAAGATCATTTTAATTGTAGTATGGCAAGATGTCAAGAGTATTCATAATATACCACTGTAAGGCAAGTTCACAATTTTATGCCCCTTTATTTTAACTTAAATACACAATGATGCCCTACATAAAATCTGCTATGTTTGACAGCACGATAACTTAAATGCTAGAAGGCACAACATAAACATGTTTTTATGGTAATCTAGATAGTTTAAAGGTAGGATGATCTATTACTTTCCTTTTTTAATTTAGAAATCCATACAGAAAAATATTTCAAAGATTAAAATGCACTGAACCTTGAAACCAAGTTTCGTAAGTGAATTTTACATCCTTAGATCTCTTTCAGGTTGAGAAATTATGACAGTACATTTAGGTGTGCTAGAGTTAAAATCTTTCATTAATAAAGCTGCAGGTAAAGACCAGACAGGAAAGCTGCATTCTGAACTATGTTTATACTGTTCAAAAATAGAAAGCTAACTGCGTAGTAAATATTTTCACAACCTTTTTTTAGGGGGAGGGGGGTAGGGAGAACAGTCAAACTTTTGGCAAAGGAGAAAAGAGTAAAACTTTTTCACAGTAGGAAATCAAATTTTAAGATTTTATCTACTGAGCTATAACACAGAGGGTTGTTTCCGACCTCTGATAACAAATTGCAAATGTGATTGCTGCATTTCTGTGTGTGCAGCAAGGTCAAGTGTTTGCGAGACAAACGAACCAGTTACTGTGCTGCCTTTATAGTTTAGCACGTGTGCAGCTCCCATTGTGCCTAAGTAAATTGAACCATATTAGGAAGGCTACATTACTGCCCTTTCCAATGCACAGTATAGTTATTCTATTATTATTGAAGCATGCAAAGAGCGAAATTTGTGCCAAAGTATGGGATTAGCTCAGTGCTCAATAAAGAGGGAAAGTGTTGCATGGGATTAATTCCCAAAGGAAGAAAACAGGCAAACTCATGACCTGCTACTACACACACTCCAGAGGTGATGAGATCAAGGCCCTCATTAGCAGTAATCCAGCCATACAACAGACTATTGCAAGCAAATTGGGGATATCCCTCAAAATTATTAATGCCATTATGAACCAAGATTTAAATATGTAGAAACATCACAAAGGTCGAGTTCATAGGTTGTTCCATGTCGCATATCAGAACATTCCACCAACAGAGGAAGCTCTATGAAAAGCACCTGGCAGGAGAAAAATGGAAATTTGTGGTCACATTAGATGAGGCGTATGTATCTTAGCGACTGCAACAAACCCTTTGCAATTTACTACCGACCAAGGAGTGGGAAAATTTTTCAAAGATATGCAGAATGCAGAGAAAGTTTCTCAAAAGGATTTATGTTTATCACTGATTACTGCTACAATGGGATAGAGTTTCTAAAGAGGGCAAAATCAATTTCAAGTATTATCAGGATGGGGTTCTTGCCCCAAGATAAGGCATCCAGTGACACTTCTGTTTCGACTCCTGCATTCTTACAAAGAATGCAGCAGGAAACTGGAATACATACTATTCCATTCAGCAACATCCCAGTGAAAACTCCCGATACCTCTCCAATCGATTTTTCCAAAGGGGCATTGGGAAGTAGGCGCTCTCAAAAAATTGATGGTCTTTGGAAAGCCTGTAAAGAGGAATGGGAACTTCTGGACATGGCTGCACTATGCAAGGGCCTTATTCAGTGGAAGCTGAAGTGCAGAGCATTTGCTTGGATAAAGGGACAACAAAACAGCATGATCAGTGGTGGAGACATGGCTTTTCCTAATGTAGGAACAAAGTCAAACTGTTATAACCCTCTGTATTTTCAACTTTTACTGGGTGGGCACATTTTATACTCCACCATGTTTTTTCTTTTAAAGTTTGAGCCATATTTTATATTACAAATGGCTATCTACACTTTATTATGATTGCAAGATACATTCTGTCATAGACAGTCATGGATGTTAATTATCGAGTAAAGTACTTAAAGATACATTAAGTTACACTTTTTATTCAGATTTATTTCAAGTACAGCATTTTAAAATAAAAATTTTATTTAAATGTTACAATGTGATGTTAGTCTATTTCTTTTGTTTCTACATTTGAATGCTCACTCAGTACATCACTATCATTATTATCACCCACCAAAGATATCTGTAACACCATCACCTGAGTTTGCTCTCTGAACATTTTCTCTATTGCTTTCACACTTTCTTCATAGGAAGGCATTTTCACTAAGTAAATGTTTGCAGCTGTTAGTGTGTTTGTCAACAATCAACTAATATTTATTCTTAAATTGTCAGGTTCGCCAACAGAGTAGTTAAAACAAACAAAACTTAAAATAAAAATTAGCTACAATAAACACTAATTGGGTACAAATTGGTCCACTGCTATTTTTATTGGTGCATATATATGTAAATCTAAGTTTGACCATACGTATATAACAACCTTAAATCACAAATACACAGATTGGTTAAAAGTTATGAACTCCATAGTTGGACAATTTTGCTTACAGGGATGTGTAATATCTGGATAGATGTAAATTTAGTAGTTTTAAGACATTCTGAACTAGTTTTTTAGGACTGTTGGAAACACGTCAACCATATATCAAAGCCAAGCGGTTAGCGCGCTTGCCTACCACCTAGGCGGCCCGGGTTCGATCCCAGGGACCCACATGTGGTATTCGTGGTGGACGAAGCGGCGTCAGGGCGGGTTTTCTCCGGGTGCTCCGGTTTCCCCCGCCATCTCATTCCACCGGTGCTCCATCTTCATGTATCATCAGTGTCACCGCCTGCGGTGCCGTAGTAGTAAAAGCGGGCGTTAAACACTACAACAACATATCAAAGCCAACGTTTTAATGTGTTACAAGACAAGAGTGAAATTTTAGTGTAGAAACAGAAGGATGGACATCTTACCTTTCTTAGACATTAAAATTATGAGAATTGAAAACAGCCATTCTTTGGAATATACAGAAAGCCCAATCACAGACAGCTACATCAAATTTATTTTATTTATTCATCATTTTGGTAATTGCAATAATATGTAGGCTCCATTAGCTACAACAAATAAATCAAGTGCATTATCTGTATTGCACACTGTTAAGCGTCACATCTGTTTTCTGTGTCAAAGTCTTGTATAGAGAATGTTTTATATATTCTCTCTTTAAAAAGTTGATTATTTATGATACTAATTTTTGATGGAGTGAACTGAAAAGTTTTATGCCTACTACCTTGTAATACTTTAAAGTCTTCTGCAATCTTCTGCATTAGCTTTAACCCAAAACACCAACATGAAATTTTCAACAGTCTTGTGCACCAATTAATTAACTTTCCTCTAAGCGAGGATGAATATGACAAAGAATATAAGCAAAGCATCAAAACAGCATTTAGCAATGGGTTCAATGACAAATTAATAAACAGGAAATACAAAATTTCAAAAGCAAGAAATAAATAAACACGATCACAACTTTAACACCTTTGGACAATACACAGAAAATAAAGAAATTCACATTCCATTCATTTTTTCATAAGAAGTTTCAGAAGATTTTCTCCAAAAACAACATAACCCTAGTTGTGCTGAATAAGCTGAGTTTGAAGAATCTGTTAAAACAAACCCCCAAAGACCGGCTGCCAAAAAGCTCAAAACATGGGATCTACAGGATTAAGGCTAGGACTGCAATAGCATATACACTGGCAACACCAAACGAAACAAACTTCTGTACCAAAGAACACATCCTGAACATCAAATATGAACAGACAGATCAGCCATTGCAGCGAACACTTTTGTGGAACCCACTATGAAATAGACACAAACTTCAAATTATTAAAAGAAGTGAAGCACCCACTAGAACTTGCCATATGGGAGAAGATTTTTATTTTCATTCAAAAACAGTCCTAGAATTATGAACTTTGAAATTCTGCCTCCTGACATCCATACCAAATTCACCATGCCATCTACCGGGGACCAGAGGGGAGAAGATACCAACACCACCAGTTGATTTACAGTGGATGATGGAAGCAAGAGCTTTGGAAACATGTTCTGTTAACCTCTTAACATAAAAACTCGTTTTTAATTTTGACAAAATAATAAAATGCTGAGTATACTCAGCTAAATATTTCTGGCTGACATACATATTAAAAGGCCAAATTTGCTCATTCTGTGTCATGTTTTAGTAGTCGCTTGATTCTTTCTCTAGATTTTGCTGTGGTCTGATATTTTGAATGCATATTTCTGCCAACAGGTGTCTCTGAATCACTCAGCTCATTGATATTTTTCAGCACAATTTATTCATACTAGGTGTCTCTGTTACAATCTGTTCTTGCAGTTTAGGTGCTGCTTTCTCACACTTTATGAAAATGGAGAGTGAAGAAGAGTTAACTTCAGGAGAAGAAAGCGATGAATCAGTTTCATCTGAGAATGATATAGCGAGTACCAGAGTGTAGTGTGGAACTGACCCTTCTAGGCCTTCAGTGTATTTTGCACAGCCACACACATGTAAACAATGGTTATAAAATGTACTATTCATTGTTTCTGTTCATTTCTAGTGCTTCAATGTCCAAGATTTGGTTTGTAAATGTAATTTCAGTAAGAAAATAAAGGTTAAACATATCACCGAGTACACCTGTGATTTTAATTTTGGGATATTCAAAATTAAAATCTCTATTGTTAAGCTTATAAAAATTAATTTCATTGTTGCTATTATTACTATTACCACTATTATTATTATTATTTATATTATTTATATTATTTATTTATATTATTTATATTATTTATTTATATTATTTATATTATTTATATATATTATTTATATTTATTATTATTATTATTATTATTATTATTATTATTATTATTATTATTATTATTATTATTATTATTATTATTATTATTATTATTATTATTATTATTATTATTATTATTATTATTATTATTATTATTATTATTATTATTATTATTATTATTATTATTATTATTATTATTGTAATTAATTAAATATTTCATTTCAACAATAAAAGATAATAGATGACAAAAGAGCCATCACATTGTAAAACAATAGACATGTTACGAGGTTAATTTACGGTGTAAGTGATGCAAAAGTGCTCCAGAATTTGACTCTTAATGTTCATTTACTAGAACTTGCATTTACTGTTAAAAGCTTCAAAAGAGTTAATTGCGTGGTAGTTTGTTATTCTGTATCAAAAGTCTTAGATTTACCATCCCATGCCTTCTAGCTAGTCCTCCCTAAATTTTTATTGTTTATTCATACTTTTAGAACATATACATGTTGTTGGATATATCAGGTTACATAGACATATACAGTCGCCGCAATGGAAATCTTTACAAGGTAATAAAAACAACAAATTCCGACTTTACATGGTTTTATTTTTAACTTCTGCGTACAATTAGTACTTGGTCATATTTCCCTTAACTTTTATGACTTTCAGGAGTCTCCTAGGCATTGAGTCTGCTAGATATTCAAAATATTTTTTGTCCATTTCCACCCACAACTTCAACACTTCCTGTAGCTCCTTAATACTTGATGGTTGCAGCTCTTCTATTTTATTTTTCACTTGATTCCAAGCATTTTCTAAGGGATTTAGGTCAGGAGACTTACCAGGCCATTGAAGTAAAGGTATATTATTATCTTTCAGGAGCTTTTGAACCATCTTTGTCCTATGTGCAGGGGCACCATCATGCATGAAGTACCGACACTGGTGAATCGGCCAAAATGTGAACAAATGCTGTTGTAACACTTCTAAATAGTTACTTCCCTTCATTGTAATATTCTTTGGGAGAAAGTACAAGCCACCTCTACCATAATTACCACTAAAAGCACCCCATACCATCACACTTTCTGGATGTTTAACAGTTTTGACAGTAAACTTTGGATCATATCGTGACACATTTTTTTGGCCTTCTCACCATTTTGGACTTTCCTCTGACCAGTTTGAGAAGGTCTGGGTGTTTTTTCTTTAACCCTGCCGCTGTAATCCATGGATCAGCCATCACTTCACGTTTTAGCAGACCATCAGTTCTTGTTGAAGTCTTTCTTTTACCACCTGAGCCGATTTTTCGTCTTGGTGTGCTGCCAGGTGGAAAAGATGCTGCTGCTCTTTTTGGGTCATAAATAGCTTGTCTTGAAACCTTTAGATCAGCAGCTACACGAATTACAGAGGTACCTACTTCCAACAGAGTTAAAGCATGAGTCTTCTCCTCAGAAGTGAGCTTCTTGTGTCCCATTATTTGTATTATAATGAGAAATACACAACTTTAAAAATGGTACTCAGGTTAAAAATTTAATAACGACAACAAACTGGAAACAGAACACTCTGTACAAATACCAGAGACTGACTGAGACCTGGCCTGCTAATAGAAGCAAGCTGCTACTGTGCACTAAAGAATCGCATGATTTGCAGCTCCGTCCGCTCCGTCCGCTCCTTTGTATAGTGGCGGGAGAAGAACAAACTGAGCACATTGTCTACGTAAGGATTTTCCTTGCACTAACTATGTAAAGATTTCAATTGCGGCGACTGTATACACATGTTTCAGGCTTTGTTAGAATTCAGTTTACAAATAGTTTCTAATTTACTCAAAAATTTGTCTTGATTTTTTATACAAATAGTAATTCTTAATTAAGTATTTACATTTCCAATGAGTATATATTTATTATTTACAAATGTACAAGATCGTTTACACTAGCACTGCTTCTATATTTATTTGCACATGTATGAAATATCACTTACACTAAGCTCTACCTACAAATTCTTCAATTCTATACAAGCTTTTACTTATTAGATAGTTTTTTAACTTGTTCTTAAAGGAATTCCCTTGAGTAGATTTGATGCTTTTAATGCAGCATGAAAAGGAAAAGGTGTACAAGAAGTACTTTTAGTTAGGTTCAAATGTAGTGTACGGCCATTTTAGAGAATATTTTGGAATTCAGTAACAAAACTCTTTATGATCCAAATTCCAAATATGTTAACAATTATAGCAGTACACTTGTGTTGTCATTGCCAGCTACATGCTTATTGGGCGAGACAAGCTTGCAATACAGTCACTGCAATGGAAATCTTTACAGTTTTAACACAAGGAAAATCTTTATATAGACAATGCACTCAGTTCATCCTTCTTCCACCGTTATGCAAAAAAAGGTGGGCAGAGCTGCAAATCATGTGATTCTCAAGTGCACAGCAGTTAACTTGCTTTCATTTGCAGCACAGGTCTCAGCTGTATATTTCTGTTTCTAATACACAAATAATGGATGCAAGAAGCTCACTTCTGAGAAAGCTCGTGCTTTAATTCTGTTAGAGGTAATTTGTGTAGTTGCTGATCTAAAGGTTTCAAGACAAGCTATTTATGACCTAAAAAAAAGCAGAAGCATCTTTGTCATGTGGCACCACACCAAAATGAAAAATGGGCTCAGGTGGTAAAAGACTTTTACCAAGGACTGATGATTTTCTAAAACATGAAGTGATGGCTAATCCATGGATTACAGCAGCAGGGTTACAGAAGAAACATCCAGACCTGCTCAGCAATGTTGCAATCTGGACCATTAAGCATTGGCTTGAAAAGATTTATGTTACCAATTTGGTGTACTGCCAAGAAGCCTCTTCTAACAAACTATGAAGAATAGCGTAAATTTTTGCAAAACTTATCAGCACTGGACATCAGAGAACAGGCACAAAGTAATGTTTTCTGATGAAAGCACTTTCAGATTGGTCAGAGGAAAATCCAAAAAGGTAAGAAGGCAAAAAGTACGTCTTGGTATGATCAAAAGTTTATCATCAAAACTGTTAAATATCCAGAAAATGTGAGGGTATGAGGTGCTTTTAGTGGTAATTATGGTAGAGGTGGCTTGTGCTTTCTCCCTAAGAATGTCACGAAGAAGGGAAGTAACTATTTGAAGGTGTTGCAACAGCATTTGGTCACATTTTGGCCAATTCATCAGTGTCAATGCAACATGCATCATGGTGCCCCTGCTACACAGAACAAAGATGGTTCACAAGTTCCTGAAAGACAATAATATACCTGTACTTGAGTGGCCTGGTAACTCTTTTGACCTAAATCCAACAGGAACTGCTTGGGATCAAAGGAAAGATAAAATAGAAGAGTTGCAAATCAAATATTAAGGAGCTGCAGGTGTTGAAGATATGGGAGGAAATGGATAAAACCTATTTCAAAAACTAGCAGACTCAATGCCTAGGAGACTCATGAAAGTGATACAAGTTAAGAGAAATGTGACCGAGTACTAATTGTATGAAGACGTTAAAAATAAAACCATTTACAGTCCATGTTTGTTGTTTTTATTATCCGGTAAAGCTTTCCATTGCAGCGACTGTACAATCATATAAAAGGGCGATGCTAAAAAAGAAAATCAGTTGTATAGAGAAAATAGCTTATTGGAATATCCCAAAAACCAACCAATATCCCCCCCCCATTATGGCACGGTTTGGTTATATTTGGCAATATGCCATCTGTTAGGTTGCATTACTACCGCTAGCTGTTCATAAAATATAACAATAGTAAAGCTACCGTTACAGTTGGTTTTACTGCATCTGTTATGTTGCCACAGAAGCCCTTGTTTTTGAACCCATTGCAGAGAAACCAACTGATAGATTTTAAAAAATTCTGTTTAGATGCCATATCAATCTGTGGATGCCATTGTATTACTTGTATTTGCATGGTTTTGTCTTGAATTGTTTTAGAGCATTATATGCAGTTATTTTTGTGTTCGCAACACAGTAGTGTATTAAATATATATTACAATATTTAGCACTCAGAAGTGATTTTATTCAAAAGTGTTATTGCAGCACAAGATTTGACGAAGGTAAGTAGGTTCAGGTGTTGGGTGGTAATGATGTTCATTTGAAGTTATGTTACTTTAACCCTGTGATATTTGAGGTTAGAAATAATGCCTTTATTATGTAGGTTGGCAGTACTGCTTTTTGGTGTAATGTCCACTACATTTACTGTAATGTCAGCCACATTGAATTCTTGGGAACTGCCAATATTCAGAAAGCCTATCTTCTCAGGACAGCCAGATACCCAACTGAGCTCTCAGTTTGGGAAAACGTTCACATCACCGGATTATGGATTTTGAATTCCAGCTAACAGACCAGCTTAGCAAGTTCATACCACCACCATCAGAGACCTCCACCATCAATAGTATAGGCCATGACACAATTACATCAACTAGTCAGTTGGAGGCTGAGGATGGGAACAAATGTTCATGAAACATGCCCTAATTTTCACAAATAAGTGAGGTATAGTGTAAACGTACCTGGAATGCTGGTGTTCTTTCTGAGCCTGTTCCTGACCATACATGACCCATGAGCTCACTCTGGCCACTGAAAAAGATGAAAGGCCTTATTTGAACACCCAGAGCAGTCAGCTCCAAACCAGCAGTAGCAGCAACCTCTTCTGATTCTTCCGACTCTCCTTGTTCATCTGATGAGATAAATGATGTAAGGCCCGTAGCAAATAACCCCATCTAGTTATTCAAATACAAACAAACTTGTAGTTAGGATAAAATATGCAAATAGCTATTACAGCATTTGAGGAACCACATTAACCTTATTTCTGAACTAATAATAATAATATCTAAGGTTGCTGAGAAACACTTTCTGGTTTTTATTTCTAATATTCATCTGGAAAGTTTCTAAAGGAACAAATGCTGGGTATATATTATACTCCCATGAGTACAATTAGGTGCAGCTTGATATAAAATGTGGTGGTATTCAGATCTTTTAACATATAGTGTGTTTAACATCCAAGCATTTTGAAACAGTGAACAGAACTACAGAATGCAGTATAACATCTGGTATTCATGTTTGCATGTTATGGGAAATCTCCATTATTAGCCCAAGTAGGAAATTAAATTAACCATGAATTGAAGTGAGACCTGTTACATTCATTTTTTATTATTATTGTCCAACGTACTGTCATATCAGATGATGAATGAATGAAATTAATAAAGTGATGCTCAAATGAGCCTGAGATCCATAGAGGTTCAAGTTATCTGACATTCATCTTCTCAGGATAAGGGAAAACCTCAGAAAAAAACCTTATCCGGATAACTCATCCTAACCAAAATTCGAACTCAGGATCTCTTGATGTGAGGCAGACATGCTACATGTTTTCATTACACCATAGGCTGATGGCAAGACATTTTTGTAATTATATGGCATGCACAGTTACTTAGTTAAGATATTCTTGTTACAAAATTCCAGAGCTTGCAAAAAAGTACTAATTATATAACATTTTGAATAGTCCAGAAATCAACCATTAGTAATAGGTACAACTATTTCAAATCAAAATTTCTTTAACTGCAAACCTCTGCTGAATGAAAGAATGATTAGGTACTCTTGTTCAAAGCTTGCTTGTTATGGTATTCTCACTTCTTATTTGCCACATGCTCATTTTAAGATCCCACTATATTAAAAATGGGTAGATGGGGATTTAAATCAAAAAGGTGAGTCAATAACACTACACAACACTTATAATTTACCCAAACACGTTTCGGAGGCTTGACTTTCCTCCATTATCAACCGGACAGACTGGTTCTCCCTGATGTGGATGTCGATGTTTTCTCTGAGGTCTCCTCTGGTGGTGGTTCAAGGAATTTGCTGAAGATATCGTTCTCAGGGACGTCGAAATTGAATACTCTGTTTCTATTTTACAAAATGAAGATTTGTTCCCATTAGGACAGCTCTTGTTTTCCTGTTACATGTTTGAGGAGCTTCAGTTCTTGCTTTATGTTGTGGTTTTCTGTCCAAAACAGCAGTTGCCACTCACTTTTGGACAGAAAACCTGAACCAAAGCTCCTCAAACATGCAACGGGGAAACAAGAGCTGTCCACATGGGAAAAAATCTTCATTTTGAAAAATAGGAACAGAGTATTCAATTTCGACATCCCCAAGAAAGGTATCTTCAGCAAGTTCCTTGAACCACCACCAGAGGAGACCTCAGAGAAAACATTGCCATCCACACCAGGGCAAATCAGTCAATGTGCAGTTGATAATAGGAAAGTCAAGCCTCCAAAACATGTTCCGGTAAACTATAAGTAAGTGTTGGTTGTGTTATTAACCGACTCAGCTTTTTGGTTTAAATTGATTATTACAATACTGTTTTCAAACTTCTAAGAAAGAAGATAGATGGGGGATTTCCCAATTGTGTGGTCTCCATGAATGACAAATTTAGCTACACAGCACTTTTTAACAAGGTCTTCTGTTGAGTATATACCAGAAGATACCATAGAGGTGAAGCAGAGTCTGTTATACCTTTGCTGACCCTATTTTAAGTAGCAATGTAAACAGTAGCGTGTGTTTGAGTAACTCTTTATTGCTTGATCAAACCACACAACTTCAATGTTAGCCGAGCAAATGAAAATATAGTTCATTAACTAATATGTAAAATGGTGTTACATTTAAAATAACTATAAGAATTATTTACATAAACACTTTGGAAAGCTTCTAGCAAGAATAAGTGGAGCACTTAATATGCAAATTCATTGTTATTAATACATTTAACTGCGATATGAAATTTGTACACACCTATGTAAGGAAGTGAAGGAACGGAACACACAATTTGTTCAAACGGCACCTGTCTTGGAGTATGTAAAACATTGCCAAGGCAAACTATTATGAAGTGGTAAAAAGTGAGTTGTTTTAAACATATTTACAAAATATGAGAAATACCCATTACCAAAAGTGTTCTTCTTTATTTTGTGTAAGAGTGTAGAACATATCCACTTCTATGGATGTATGCAGAAGATGCTAGATGGCAGTGGTGCTCCTGTTCTCTACAAAGTGCAAAAGCCAGAAGCCACTCACATGGCGATGACAATTCATATAACGCACATGTTAAATCATGCCTTATTTCTGCCAATCATAGGGGCCTGCAAATGAATAAAATTTAGCACCTTGTTTACATTGCTGCCTAGAGTAAGATCGGCAAAGGTATAACACAAGACACTGAAAGTGATTAAGCAAGAGTACAAGAAAAATGCTGATAGATACATTCACAACAAACGGTTGTTGCAGTGAACCAGGATGAGAGCCACAATCTTCAGGACTTTAGTAGTAGGTCATTGTGAAACATACATGTCTGGTTAAGGTAAACCTTTGTTATTTAGTGAATATCAGAATAATATAAACAAAGGTATTAAGCTGTGAATAGTAAGTTGGATAACCACCTATATGCATCATCTTGTCTCAACATTTATATTGCAGTAACAGAAGAATTTTACATGCCAAAACTCATCTTTCAATCTTAGGCACAGATGCTCATATTTTCAATAAATCTTACCCTTAATGTATTGAAAATTTTGATATTGGATACAAACAATCATTGTCATCATGCACCAAATGTGCACCCATAAATTAACTTTTTAAAGCCAGTATGTTCTCATCAGCTTGATCCACTGCATTTAGCTCTAATGTGGTCAATCTCGGAGACATGTTCCAACAGACAGCCCCTGAATTTCTGACATATTAAGCTTGGATGTTTTGACAACAGTTAGGTTACTCAGAAGAATATAGTAGGTATACAGTAAGATGTATGACTATCATTCTCTAAAGGGAATAAGAAATTTTACAAATCTATGAACAACAATCTTCATCCAGTAGCTTTGAGGTCCTGTCAAATGACAAGTGTTCATTTATACATTTTACATTTTTCCCCATTTCTATTTTACTTATCACTAGAAAACAAGATGTTGGTAATACTATCTCTTTCTCTTTAAAACTCCTAGTGCCACATCCCTGACAGGCCTAGGTTACTGCCCGGCCACTGCGTCTCCCATCTCTGTGCATTACAGGCATCATGAGTGAGCTGCAGTACTGAAGGATGGGATGTGGGCAGTGCACCAAGCACTCCTGGCCGGTTGTATGGCCTTTGCAACTGGAACTTTTTACTTATACTTTGTATTTTAATAATGGTGGTAAATAGTGTCTTTGCAACATGAAGATCGCTTCTGCAATGCCTAGTCTTGGGACTGACCTTTACCAGTAAATACAAATGCAACTCTACATGATAATCCAGGTGCTGTGAGTTATGTACTATGTTACCCTTGGCTCAATATGTCCTGGTGTCCATCAGTTTGCAAACAAGGAAAAGGAGTGCACAGGAGTTAAATAGGAATGAAATGTAACACAGTAAAACAGGCAAACGGCAAGAGAACAGAATGAAAGTGAATGGCACTTAGTGCATCCTTGGTCATAGTGAGGACCAACCCAGTCCAGATGATAAAGTGAATGATCTGTAATTATTTTTTATGCCAACAAATCTGGCATTGAATTTTTCAGTCCTCATTCCGCCTCTTGAATGATCTGTGTTTAATTCAGCAACCTTTCTATTATTTCTGGAACAACAATGTGATTGTATATATAATTGTATATATTTGGCTATTAATTGTTAAAGACAATGAAAAACATGATACATTATAACACACACCAATATTTCAATATCATGTAAATGAAAGCGGCACTTAAACTCTATAAAACTTGTGTTTGCCGATACTTAAAAATGTAGGTTCTATAGATTTTAATGACACACTCCACTGTTCTAAACACTTTATTTTCATCATAAGTTTTCTAAGGCTGTACTTGCTTGATATTGTCATTGTATATGGCATTTAATAATGTTTCATTCTGCTAATATTTCATTAATATATTTTTACAAATAAGCAAATAGAATGAGAGGTAGAACTGGAACTTAAAAATTCAATGCCACAACTGGGATTTGAACCACAGACCTTCCGCTTACCGGGCGGATGCTCTAACCACTGAGCTATTGTGACAAACTGCCAGAATGGCATTAAATTCTCAAACCAGTTCGTATTTCTCCAGTTCTACCTCTCAAACTTTGCCCACACACGGCTTGTGTGTTTAAAAACATCAACAGTAAGTTTGTTGGCATAAATAAATAATAAGCAAATATAAGTTTTCCTACAGGTCAGAAATTACAACCGCCAACCAATTTAAATGCCCAATTCTCTTCATTGAATGTATGGGGAGAACCTGTGTGGGATTTAACTGCCCATTCCACAGTGGGTTAAGAAAAATATTCTGCAAATTTGTAACTAATTTGGGCTTCATGTAACTTCTCTAATAATTTAGTAAACTAAGCCTAAATTTGCAAAAGAGAAATACAGTTGAACCTGCTTTATTGGTAATCCAGTTCTAAGTAATTTGTATTTATACATACATTTTTGTAGGTCCTGGAAAAACGTAATTTAGAAATGCCCTGATAGAACCTTATTTATATGTAATTTGCTGTTACACGAATTAAATTTCAGTGAAAAACAACTGAATTTTACATAGTTATGAGCATATGGTATAAGCTGTCTTAAAAGGAACTAGAGGAGTATTTCCTTTATCTGTGTTGACTAAGACGCATGCTGAGCGGGCTGCTTTCGGCCATGGAAACAAAAGAAAGATATTTGCTGGTAGAGGCAGCGGCTTTCAGCGCAGCAATGCTGTAGTAACAAACCTGAAGCAAGGATACAAGTTGTCAGTATCTGGTACTCACTATGTGGGAAACTACAGGATGAGATCATTGTTGATATGTGCCAAAAACATGGTGATCAACAAAGCAGACCAGCTTCAAATGACAATGACAATAATGGGGTTCACAATTCAAATCTTGAAATACCTAAAGTGCATAAAGTGTTCAATGTAATAAATGTATGTAGGTGTTACATCAGTGTGAAAAGTTGTAGTAAAAAACATGGGCGTCGCGAAGGGGGGCAAGGGGGGACCACGGCCCCTCCCTGGAAGTTGGTCAACTTAATGTGTAATCAATTACTAACTATTAAACTACTATTTTAAAAGATCAATTTTTATTTAACACAAATTAACATGGTTAAATGCAACGAATATTATAAATTTTGACAATAAAATAGTGAATTAATATTATCTGATTGCAAATTTCAGACATGTGGCCCCCCCTGGAAAAATGTCTGCCGACGCTCATGGTAAAAAACCTCCAAATTCATTAAGTTTGCAAAATGAAGTGTAGGCACTTAATGCAAGAAGAGTGAAATAAGCCTAATTAAATCATTTTTTTAAGGAAGAACCAAGTTCGTACATATATTTGTAAACTTTTACACACATAGATCCACTGTATTGCTTTAAAAAAATGATGCATTACTAAAATCTCATTTGTAAGTAATTCTGAGTTACAAGTAATCTTCCCTCTTCCTCTTGATATACACATAAATCAGGTTCAACTGTATACCCTTGTTCAAAATAGAGAGGGAAATAAAGAGTACACTAACTTTTTGAGGAGGTAATTAAAAATCCCAGTTTGCACTACAGAATCTCTCTTTGAAATCAAAATAATGTAAAGTTCAAAGGGATAGAGTTCCACAAAAATGAAAGAAACTCTTGTACTAAGTTGTTCTGCTTCTCTAAAGGTCTGAAAGAAGCTACTGGAAACCACACGCTTGAAGGAGGCCTTAATTTGCACGTTTTAACATTCTAAATGCTGGCTAGAAAAGCTTGGGAATATGCATCATTTGGTGGGGGTAAAATTAGAAAAGTAGCTCATAGATTTGGCTCAAATGAAAAGATTCAGTTTATGGTTTCCAGCATCTTCTAGTGGATGTGAAGGGAGTTTTTCTCAAAAGAATGTTATAAGTTCATCTACCACCTATAATTCTTAGCAGGTAACATAAGTTGAAAAATCAAGGAGCCTTGATTCCCCTGGCATGCAATGTGCTTTTGCTTCAAAACTGAAGTGGGGGAAGTATTTTTAAGATGTTAAAATTTCTGGTAAACTCTTGCTTTAGTTGTACAGGATACTTCAATAACTGCTTTCCCTTATGAAAGCTTTTACTGTGCAAATTACTGATAGCATTTTACAAGACTTTAAATTTCTTGTAGGTTTGAAACTAATACAAAGTTATATGGTGAAATAATATACCTACAGTAAAAATGCTCCTTGAATAATCCTGAGTATCAATAACCACATCAACAATGCCTCTCTTCAGGAGTCCACCAGCAACTTCTTGTACAGAAATCAAACTACCATTACCACTGGAGCTGGATAAAAATGTTCTTGTAAGTGCAGTAGATAAACCTCTCTGGGCCATTACATGGTAGTTATTTAATCTTTCATGCTCTTCTTTAACAATTGATACAACTTTTGTTCTAAATTCAGCATCTGACGCACTAATTTGCTGCAATCTTTGAAACAAATACTGTTTTACCTGTAAAAAGAATCACAAAAAAGCAGGTGGTGACCCAGTATGATATTGCATTTCTTTAATGAACTTAAAATTGGTTTTACAGCATATCAATTTTGAATAAACCATTTCTATTTTGACCACTTTGTTTGTTTTTGGTTTTATATATGATAACATTTCTTTCATCACAATAGGTAATAGGTAACACATACCAGTGGAAGGTACTGCTTCGGCCATACATTAACCAGAGATTCTACACAAGTAGAACAAATATGTCCAACACAATTACTGACAAAGAGCTATATCACCGAAAAAGCCATTTGTGTCAAATATTTGGAGTTATCTAGCTTTTTAACAAATGGATATAAATGGTTAATTATTTCACTCTCACTCAAATATTATGCAAACAATGCTACAATGCCTTTGTAACTTAATTTGAATAAATTTAGCCATAATTTAATGTTAAAATGTCCTGGAAGATTTAATTTCTGAGAGAAACATGGCAACAGCAAGTCAAATGTTCTCACCTGGCCGATTGAATGGCCACCACATTCAGATGGAGGGGAGGTTAGGAGAGGTATCCCCTGGCCTTGCTAAAAGTGAGAGGAAAGGGAAGAGCAGGCGACAAGCTCAGATATAAGCACTGGTGCGCAGGGTGGCAGCTTTAGCTGTCATTTATGACAAGGAGATCATTATTCTTCTTTAGCCTGGTAATCTAGAAAAGCCTGTAATGGGCAGTTTCATTTTTCTGCTCCCCCAACTATGGAAAACTGAATCTTCATTTTTACTTGAACAAATACATAATTTCAGTAACCTTCACACTTGCCAAGTGTAACATTTCAAGCCCACCTCAGTAGCGTGATGATTAGCGTGTCTGCCTCACGTTCAAGAGGTCGCGAGTTCGAATCTCGCTTAGGGTAAGTTATCCGAGTAAGGCTTTTTTCCGAGGTTTTCCCTACCCTGAGAAGACGAATGTCGGGTAACTTATAGCTCCATGGACCTCGGGCTCAATTGAGCATCATTTCACCCATTTCATTTCATTCATTTGTCCGATATGACACAGTGTTGGAGGACGTTAATTCAAAAAAAAAAAAAGTAACATTTCAATTTGCATGAGATAGTCGCCACCTCAGTGGTACAGTAAATGCACTGGGTGAGTGTTTTGTTCACATCTGAGGGCAGTGCTGGCCTTGAAGCACACACCAGTCAGGTACAGTACAGGCAGCAAGGATTACTCCCATCAACTCAGCTTTGCCATTTATACTGCTGAAAAAATGAAAATTTTTACAAAATGATTAAACCTACCAAAACAGTAGTGTTTTATATTTCTTACACCGGCAGCTATTAGCCAGTTTATTCTGGCCAAAGCAGTATCTTCCACCCTTTACATAACTGAAGCACAGTTAGCTTAAATTTATCTTGTTTGAAATTAAAATATAATTGAACAGGACATTTTGCACCTCTCTCATAGTGTCTTCCAACACAGACATTGTGTATGCATCTCTGTTTAACTGGAATATTCCTCCTCTACTCCTAAGGAAGGAGCGACAACTGAATCTTAAGATGGTAAGTTGCACAGAACTACCTTTATCTAAATATTATCCATTTTGTACCTGAAATAAGTATATGGAAATATTCTCTCAGGCAATTGTACTCACACCTGTCTTAAAGTTTTTGAACAGCAAACACACACAGGCCACGAGAGGCATACTGGTGAGAATCACACAGTTCAGTATAAAAATCTAAATAAATCCTTCCATTTCATTACCAACTCCAGGTTAGCCAAAATAAGAAGCATCTACAAACAAATAAACTCCAGCTCACTGTGGACTGAGTGGTAATGAGAAAGCTGATTTTCTTGCTAAAAAGGGTACCAGCAATGTGCAGAAATCTATAGTTAATCTACCATTTTATGCAGCTAAAAGATTAGTCAACTCTGAATTCAAAAAAATTATTGCAAAATATTACTATGAAAAATCAAAAAATAAAAGATGGGAACTACCAAACATTTAAACAGTAATTCCTGAACATCCTCGAAAAATAGCAGTTGCAAACTTTAGGCTGATTACAGGACATGATTGTCTGGCAAAACATTTAAACAGAGTTGAGATATATTCTTCACCACTCTGTCCTCTATGTGATCTGCAAGAGGAAATGGATCGAGACCACCTTCAAATATGCCAGGCCACTTCTAACGCCCCATCCATCAGTGAAAAATATTGGGGAGCAAGAGGATTAATGACTTCATTGTCAGAAATCCAGCATTAGCTAACAACAAACAAATAAACTCACTTAAGAGAAATTATACAGGCATCATACAAATAGATTAAACAATGTGCATATAATGAGCACTTCTAATATTTTGAAATGTTTGAATTAATAGAAGATGTAGTGTTAGCTTGTACAATAATTCCTAAATTCTGTTGTCTTTGGGGACAAAGAGGCTGATTTGGTTCCAATATTGCGTTTTGAGCTTAAGAGCATTTTTGTGATGCAAGAGGAGGAAGAGGAGGAGGAAGGGGAAGAGGAGGGGGAAGAGGAGGAGGAGGAAGAGGAGGAGGAAGAGGAGGAGGAGGAGGAGGAAGAGTAGGAGGAGGAGGAAGAGGAGGAGGAGGAAGAGGAGGAGGAGGAGGAAGAGGAGGAGGAGGAGGAAGAGTAGGAGGAGGAGGAAGAGTAGGAGGAGGAGGAAGAGGAGGAGGAAGAGTAGGAGGAGGAGGAAGAGTAGGAGGAGGAAGAGGAGGAGGAGGAAGAGGAGGAGGAGGAAGAGGAGGAGGAGGAAGAGGAGGAGGAGGAAGAGGAGGAGGAAGAGGAAGAGGAGGAGGAGGAAGAGGAGGAGGAAGGGGAAGAGGAGGAAGGGGAAGAGGAGGAAAGGGAAGAGGAGGAAAGGGAAGAGGAGGAAAGGGAAGAGGAGGAGGGAGAGGAGGAGGAAGAAGAGGAGGAGGAAGAAGAGGGGGAAGAGGAGCAGGAAGAGGAGGAAGAGGAGGAGGAAGAGGAGGAGGAAGAGGAGGAGGAGGAGGAAAATGAAGAAGAGGAGGAGGAAGAGGAGGAGGAGGAAGAGGAGGAGGAGGAAGAGGAGGAGGAGGAAGAGGAGGAGGAAGAGGAAAAGGAGGAGGAAGAGGAAGAGGAGGAGGAAGAGGAGGAGGAGGAGGGGGAAGAGGAGGAGGAGGGGAAGAGGAGGAGGAAGAGGAGGCGGAGGAAGGGGAAGAGGAGGGGGAAGAGGAAGAGGAAAAGGAGGAGGAAGAGGAGGAGGAGGAGGAAGAGGAGGAGGAAGAGGAGGAGGAGGAGGGGGAAGAGGAGGAGGAAGAGCAAGAGGAGGAGGAAGAGCAAGAGGAGGAGGAAGAGGAGGCGGAGGAAGGGGAAGAGGAGGGGGAAGAGGAAGAGGAAAAGGAGGAGGAAGAGGAAAAGGAGGAGGAAGAGGAAGATGAGGAGGAAGAGGAAGAGGAGGAAGAGGAGGAGGAAGAGGAGGAGGAAGAGGAGGAAGAGGAGGAGGAAGAGGAGGAGGAAGAGGAGGAAGAGGAGGAGGAAGAGGAGGAGGAAGAGGAGGAGAGGAAGAGGAAGAGGAGGAGGAGGAAGAGGAAGAGGAGGAGGAAGAGGAGGAGGAAGAGGAAGAGGAGGAGGAAGAAGAGGAGAAAGAGGAAGAGGAGGAGGAAGAGGAGGAGGAGGAAGAGGAGGAGGAGGAAGAAGAGGAGGAAGAAGAGGAGGAGGAAGACGACAAAGAAGAGGAGGAGGAAGACGACGAAGAGGCGGAGGAAGATGACGACGAAGAAGAAGAAGAAAGAAAACTTCGATTAAAATATCTGGGAAAATATATATATGAAAAAATTTGAAACCCGTCCAATGAATTTTGAACATTCCTTGCAAGAAAATTCATCACTCAGTCTTATTGTGTCTCAGCCAGTCAAAAAATTCCTGAGAATGCCTTCAAGTGAAGGTGAAACACATTGAAAAGGTATGTGAAGTACTAAGTGTTCTGTTATTCAAAGTTTGTAATTTCATTAGAAATAAGTACAGCAGAAGCCCTAAATAGCACAGTTGAAAATACTGCAGATTCAGATTTAACGCAGGAGAAAGTATGTCCCCCAAAAGTACATTTTACCTTTTACTTTTAAAAGTTGAGTTTAAAATTTTCTTCAAAGAACAATACTGGGCTATACTTTTCGCTACCGTTAGCGTGAACCTTGGCCACTGCGGCTGCTGCATTCGTAGCGTTAAGCTTGGCCAGAATTGCTAAGAATGTCCCAAAGTAATGAGACATGCACACAGAAGAAGATATTCTGCATGTTAGTGAAGTGATAAGTACCATAAGATGATTCTATGTATGGAGGAGCAAAATGAATTTAACAGTATTTATCTCTGTCTTGCTACAATCAAACAATATGCCAAGAAGAAAACGTGAATTATGCCACCAAGCAAAACTTACGATTTCTTTAAAACAATCAAAATTAGGTTAGTGTAAAATGGGTACAGTGTAATTTTATCTACCGTATAAATAGATCAGTTGCAGGACTGGAATACGTCCCTAGCATAACTGGTGTGTAATTGCATTTAAAAGCGGTATACTTTACTCTATACTACATACTGTACAATGTAGTGTACTTTATTACCACATGAATGTTTCCCACCACCTCCACGGGATTGATTTTTGTCACGTCTAATTAATGCAAATCCTCCTCTTCCACATTCTACATTAAACCCAGAAACCAATTTAGACTCTCCTTCAGCAAAATCAAATGGTCTATGATTCGTTTCAGCAAGACATAAAACAAACCAAACATTACATAAAGGTAAACACAGAAGCTCACATTTCCACATATCACAGAATTGTTATAATGCGGGGCTAAAACATGTCCCCCAACAAATGCATTATCCAGATAAATTCTCTGCATTTTCGTCCTGATTTTGTGGAACAGAAATGCAACCCTATTCAAATATACCAAAACCTGGTTAAAAATAGTGAGCAGTATTTTCAAAAGAAGAAAGTTAAAAGAATTCCATTTTTTTCATACCTCATAGTAAGGACCTGCTGGTGCAGACAGTGATACCATTAGTTCCTTTAATACTTCTCTACTTGGCTTGGAATCTAGAAGAATATCTATTGCTAATGTCCTTGAGCTGGAGTCATACTGTTTCCCTAATTGATAATATATCCTTTCAGCAGCTTTAAGTACATCTTCAGTCCAAAATTCAGGTGATAGTGACCGTAGTGTCTTCATTGCAGCTACGCTAATTCTTTTGCTGCCATTTACTGCATGATGCAGGAGTGTGGGTACTGTCTCTTTCATACCTAGATTCTTCAAACTCCTAAGATATTTCAGCCTGCAATCATCAGTGGAACAGTTACCCAGTTCAGAGACCAGCAGAGATATTACCTCCTCACCAATCTGCAAAAATAAGAAGTCTTGGAATGCTCTGAATGATATTTTAGCATTTAACACTTAAATCATAAGATATGACAATTTACTGATCACTTATATTAAATGGGATAGTAATAGGCATTCATAGGTAGTGCATGTATAACAAGGTGTGTGTATCTGTTTACCTTTTGGTGCATGCAGTGGCATTGTGTTTTACATGCACAGTTGTAGATTACTCACATATGAATATATAAGTTAAGGTATTCTCTTCCTGATGCACCTCCTCAATATTTGCACACATCATGTCAGTTTACAGTTAAGGGGCAATGGGGCTGAATTTTCTAACTTTTCAAATTTTACATCTGTTTACTTCAAAATTGACACACTTAATATAAATAAAGAAATGACTATGCAAAAGCTCAATGTTCTAGCTCAAACAGTTTCTCAGATAATTAAATACTTTTAATTAGCGACAAAAATTCATTCTTTTAAAACTGCCTTTATACTAGTGGTATTTTCAGATACTTAAGTAAAGTGAAAAAGTATTTGAGTGAAATTGGTGTTAAAATTCCTTTTCTTTTCAGCATAAATTATTTTTGTGGGCCAATGAAAGTAATCATCAAATGCATATTTGAATCTTTAGATATGTTTGACATGTGTGCAAATTTACATACAAAACTAAAATGTATGGGATTTAATACAAAATGAGAAACAAGAAAAAGCACCAGTGTGGTGCATCCCAGTGTGGTTAAAATGCATCCGATGGGTGATTTAAACATGTCACTGGACTTTTAAAACTAGCTGGTTGGGAAAATTGTTTGGCCATAATGATTCACAGGTGCCCATACAACATGATATATGATATAATTCAAAAACTGAAAATGTCATTTTCACCTACAAATTTAGTCCTAGAGGTCTTAACATGCACAACTGTTTGGTTAAACAACATAGGCAGAATGCTCCACACACACCCTTCCCTGCTATGTATGTGCCAGCTGGAAAGGTTAGTAAAATGCCCCATGAAGCAGTAGGGATGGCATAAATGGAGTCCTGGGTACAAGTCATTCAGTTCAATTTACTTCCAGTCCAGTTACATCATGTACATATTAGATATGGCTACAGAAATTTTAAATAAGCACTTGATTTCAGTTTTGTCCTCTCATTATTCTACCCCTTCACCCAACTTCCCACCACACAACTGCTTGCATGAGGAGATGAGGGGAGGGTCAGGCATTAACCCCTCCACTGAGCAGCAGCAGTGTTTGCGCTTTGTAATTGCATGAATTTAGAAGCCAGTAGCACAGCAAGGATTTGGTACCTTTGTTGGGAAACTTAAAATTTATTTATGCTAATGGAGTCCTACCTTCGGCTATCGTAAACACGGCAGTATTATAACAATATATAATAAGTACGACTAGGATTTTGAGGACTGCATCTTTATTTTGCTGAGTAATTCATTGAGTTGTATACAAATCTATTTCAGAGAAAAAGAAGTTAAACTAACCAGATTTGTTAGATCCTTTTTTTCATTTTTTCGCTAATCTTGTAAAGGGTATATTATAGGACTTCCATTGCATTATTGTGCATTTTTATACACTTCAGTGGTTTTATTGCATATTTATGCATTGTAACTACATATTAGGTACATTTTGTATCTTCATTTTTTTTTTATTGTTTTTGTTTTGAAGAGCAAAGGACCATTTCCATTCTTTACATTTAATTTCTTAGTAAATAGTTTGCAGATATGCTGTCAGTTGGGAGAGTTACCAGAACACTTGGAAGCAAGTGACATAGTTTACTTTAAGTATGCACCTCTAGTATCAGTGCAAGTGGAAAGGAGCTTCAATGTTAGCAGTTAATCAGCAGTTTTCCTTTGAAAATCTACAATTGCAATTCAGGACTAATGAAATGAACACTTAGTATTTTCCCGTAAAATAAATCAATTGCTTATAGAATATCCTTTTTAATTTGTGTAACTCCATTAACTAAACTTGCTCTTTGCTTAGTTGCACTATTTTATTTTGTGTAATTTTGAATTTCCCTTAAACTAATATTAAAATTATATGAGACCGAAACAAGCCTAAATGGCTTAAACTCTATTGTTGTTGATGATACTATTAAATTCAAAATGCTCAGTTTTAAGGCCATTTTTTGGTATTTTTAGGTCATAATCGCCCTACTTAGGGTAAGTTATCTAGGTAAGGATTTTTTTTTCCGAGGTTTTTCCCTTATCCTGAGCAGACGAATGTAGGGTAACTTAAAGCTCCATGGACCTCAGGCTCATTTGAGCATCATTTCACTCATTCATTCACCATCTGATATGACATGTTAGAGAACATTAATTATAAAAAAACTAATAATGTTACAAAAGCTCGTTAAACATAATACAGTAGCTATTGTCCAGGACTCTTACAAAGTTGTGTCACTGAATTAATCCCCAGTTAATGTGTTTATTATTAAAAAAAGTAATATAAATTATAACTAGTCATAAACTAATATTTCATAGTGGACTCTGAATCATCTAGAATTAGATTATTTTTAGTAACACATCAAATAACTGAATTTCACAATAAATTTAATTCACTGTAATATGTAGTAGGTAAATAAAACACAACATTCCAACTACAATTTTGGTATAGCTCACAAAGCAAGACAAGAGCAGTTCCCTTAGCTGCACAGGGGCAATTTTTCACCTGAAAGGCTGATGGTGGGGGAAGATGCACAATCATGTATGTGCAGAAGTCATAACGTTTCCGTCCACGAAGGAGTGAAGTTTGCTATCATAGCATTAGTGCATATGGTTGATAACATTATATATGTATAAAAATTAGCTTTACAACGAACAAAGCAATTTCACTGTAACTATAGACATGTGCCAACAATTACTTTCCTGTGAACTGTAATAGTTTCAGGGAACCAGGTAGTGATTCGTACACGATTTCAGTATTTCAAAACATAACTTAATGTGAGGATGTCTAAACTTCTACTGCTCAGATCAAAATTTAATTTGAGATGAATATTTAGTGATTCCTTGTGATTACATTGATATAGAGTACACCAAAACAATTATTTAAAATGGGCATGTAATAAGGCAAAAACTGATGACATGTTTTTGAAAAAATATAATATATATAGTACTAATGGTGCAAATTCCTCCTACAACATTCAAGCATGTGTTGAAGCTTTTGTAGTGCACTAAACAATGTATATTCATAATTCATAACCTAAATTTACTTAAATATCTCTGGCTATATTCAAAAGAAAAAATATTTAACTTTTGTAAAAAAAAAATAAAAAAGTAAATTTTTTTTACACAAATATTTTTTTTTTAAATTTTATGTTTTGGATTTTTCCAATAATAATGAGTTATGTTTGTAGAATACATGCTTCTGGAACTAATGTAAAATTTTCATTCAAATAGGTCCAGTGGTTTTGAAAAAAATGCACCCGAGTTTGAAAAATGTCACGTTACAGAAAACTACCTTTAAAGAAAAGTGTCATCTCTGAATCCCTCTTTACCCAGCATGGCCCAGCACTCTGCCATATTTAAATGGGGTAATTTAAAGCCTTAAATGTGCTGGTACCCTTACAAAATATATATATATATATATAATTTTGAAGAGAAGGCTTCTACTTTTTTTAAAGATGAAAAACAAAAAAATTGATTTTTTGAGCCCAAATCACTACCCGGTCCCCTTCAGCACGTTCTGGTGTTTATTCATTCGCGCCAAACTGATGCATCTACCCCCACCCTCAGCTGTTATAGAGAGGGAGGGAAAGAAAGCCGCTTCCCCTATGTACGAGATTTGTTCCATGTCTACCTCACGACCTTTAGCATTTCATCCTTGAATAGTAAACAGTTGAAGTGCTGTGAATGCAACATAACATCAAACAGGTTTTCATATGAACAGTTTATAACATGCAGTATATACCACAGCAAAACGTTTAATTCATTTCAATTAAAAATAGAGGCACAACTTATTCTGCAGGCTTGCTTGACAGGTTCAAAGTAACACTTACCCAGATTAAGTAAATGAATGCAAATGTGGAAGTCTTTTTAAGTCACTTCAGTTTCCAAACTCACAGCTTTGAGGCCTTTTCGCTCTTTTCTCTTTCACTAATTTGTCAATGTTTGGGGTCATTGTCTGACTGATGGACAAACAAAGAACATTTGTTAAGTTCACATCTAAGATGTGGTTCCCGTTGTGAGGCACAAAAACACCTACTCACATATATAGGTAGAGCTGAACATACTCCATCAACCTAGGAGCAAGTCTATGCAAGCGAGGAAATTTTGTGCTTGAAAAGTTTCTGCAAAAAGGTACATAGATCCTTTTAATTTTAGAATGCATCTTTCATTTCCATGTCATTTTGTATATAGATAATTTCTAATTGTAATGACATTGGAGCACTGTTCACATCAACTGAAAATGGTGTTGCAAAAATACGGAAATCTGGTTCGAGAGTTGCAATGTCCTGAAATCTGGTTTTAAATTCTTAGCCCAATTCAACTAGCACATCTACATGACTGAAGTCCATTATGGAGTGCCTGCAAACTGTATGCAGTTTTGAAAAATGTACTGTGTTTTGGCTGCTTAACTGACCTTGCCATAATCCCAGTTTGTCTCTAAGGCATTCAATTTTCCATACATTTTACAGATTAGCTGACTTTTGCCTTGAAGGGAGATACTCAAGTTATTCATGTGTCCTGTCAAATCTGCTAAGAAAGTCTGATCACGGATCCCATTTTTGTTTCTCAATTCCAGTACAGAAGTTTTCTGCATATGAATACTGCAATTTCATCTTTTGAGTTTAAAGAAGCAATCCAGTAACTTTCCTCAACTGAACCATACAGTGATATAGTAATCGCCATATTGACTATCATATTCTTCAAGAAAAGTTTTAAACTTCTAACGAGCAAAGCTTTCTGATCTGATTCAATTTGTGGTTCTCACAACTACATGCATGATGTCATCAGGTGTGCAATGTTTAGCGCAGAGATTCTCCTGATGAATTACACAATAGATAGGGATTATTTCATGCAGTATATTTATTTCATTTTGTTTTTCAATAGACCTGCCATAACACGCTGTGCCACCAGTTGTTATGGACACAAGACCGCTCCATGGTAGTGCAAAACACACAATAGTCTGCTGAAGGCATGTAAAAATATCAGATCCCTTTGTTGTGCCTCTCACTGGAATAAGATCCAAAAACTCTCTCCTCACATTAAGACTTATCAACCCCTCTGATGAATATAGCCAGTTGAGCTGTAACCGATATGTCTGTACCATAATCAATAATAGCTAAAGAATATGTGATGAATTGTCACAAAGATACTAATAGTTGGTCATGAGTAGAGCCCAGATTTTTTATGTAATTACATATTTTAAATCCTGCATAATATTTCAATGAAAAGTAAAAATGTTGGCGAATTACATCATTTGGGACTCCCTTATACATTTTTATTTTACATTTTCTTACATATTTTGCACATTTCTACATGAAAAATCAAAAAATAAAAGATGGGAACTACCAAACATTCAAACAGTAATTCCTGAGTATCCTCGAAAAACAGCAGTTGCAACCTTCAGGTTGATTACAGGACATGATTGTCTGGCAAAACATTTAAACAGAATTGGGATATATTCTTCTCCACTCTGTCCTCTATGTGATCTGCAAGAGGAAATGGACCAAGACCACCTTCAAATATGCCCGGCCACTTCTAGTGCCCCATCCATCAGTGAAAAATATTGGAGAGCAAGAGGATTAATGAATTCATTGTCAGAAATCCATCATTAGCTAACAACAACATATTTTAATGATGTTACATAAAACGTAACTATTTTCTAGGTTTCGTTACAATTTTATCATTTTTTAAAAAATATTGTAGTCACATTACAAACTACTGTTTTCACAAGTTTTGCTGAAAGCAACAAAAATCAATCTGCGAAATAGGATGCAAGTTAAATTAAGAATGTGATAATAACCGCCTCGCCTCGCTCTGATTGTTGTCCGTTTATATCAAAGCAGGTGCCGCTCGACAATGTTGACCTCAAGTGTCACGTTTCTTGTAGCGCTTTGGTCATTTATAAGGACTGGAGAAATTGATTGTTACCATTGTTACCATTGTCGCGATAGTTGGCATCTTGTATTATAATAGCTGTGAGGAAACAAAGTGAGCCGCTGGACAACCATCAATATAGCAAAGCGATAATACTGCAGTTGGTTTCTTGCAAGTCTTAGTAAAATGGCACCAATTTCGTCCTCACTATCCTGCAAGTTGAATTCATGGGTGAAATTAGATAGCACCTTTACAACCGACGGAAAAGTAATAGTCTGTCAAGCATGTGGTAAACGAATTGCCTGTTCAATGAAATCTGAATTGTAACAACATATCAAAAGTGCTCTTCACATATCTTCTAGAAAGCAAGTTCTGTTGACACAAATGCAACTGGAATCGTCCAGAAATGATTTTTTAAAGACCTGTGCAGTGCAATGGTTGCAGCTAATATCCCATCACATAAACTTCAAATTCCTCAATTTTGCTCCTTTCTAGAAAAATATTGCAAGAAAGTTATTCCTGACGAATATACTCTGAGGAAAAAGTATCTTCATGTGTGTTATAGAGGAGCAGTTGCTCATATGCGGAATGATATAACATGTTCTCTTCAGAAGTAGCTGTTTCCATTTATGTGAATCTCAGGACATCTTTAAAGATCCGAAAGTGGCAAGCTCCTGTGCTTACATCAAAAGTAACTTCGGCTGGTTGCCTAGCACCATCAAGCAGTTGAAAACATCAGGTTCCCTTCTTCACGAATCTATGGATTTAATGGAACGTGCATCACAGAAAAAGGAAGGTGGGTGAAAAATTCAAAGCTGTGCTAAACTGGAATCCAGGGTACTCTAAGCTTGTGTTCGTGTCTAAAGTGCTAAATGGTGACAGTGTCGATTTACCAAAACATTTCTCTGCATATCAGATTCCCATACTAAAATATGCTCCCGTTACTTCTTGTGACACGGAGAGAAGCTTCTCTGCTTAAAAGAACATTTTATCCGATAGGAGACAAACAATGGTCCCTGAAAATATGGAAAAGTATATGGTTGAAAGAAGCAAAAGACTCAAAATGAAAATGCCTGGTTGTTCATTGTATGCCAAGAGATAGAAAACTGAAAATACATCCGCATTATAAAATTTAATTATTTTGAATTGATTGTTTTACTCATTGATAAATTGGTTCAGTATTTCAACATTGCTTTACCATCTAAAATTTAAGTAATATAATTATGTGAATTGAGTAATTTTAATAAATATAATCCAAAACACCTATTTTTTATTTCTTAATTACCTACTTGAAAATAAATTTTAGATAAATTTGCATAAAACAAAACTTTTTCCCTATAATTAATGCTATATTTAGTAAATTTTAACTCATTTACATACTTTACAGACCCATCAAATTACAAAATTCTGGGTAATTTGCAGTCTGCATTTAGATTTGAGGTAGTAATCTTAGCATTTGGATTATTACATAATTTTACATATTTTGTTGATATTACATAAAAATCAGGGCTCTAATCATGAATATAGTCTGCCATATCCTGGATCTGGCACACGAATGTTCTTGGTGACAAACTTCACGTTCGTGAACTGTGCTGGGAAAGAGCTCTTCTGCAAACATCTTTGACAAATTTACTATCTGTAAAGGGCATCTCCTCTTTGCAATAACCAATGAAATTCGGTAACTCAGGGGTAGAGCACCTTCACTGGCATTGTGTTCCTCTGTTTCATTTGCCAATGTCGCTTTTAACTGTTGTACCAACTTCTCCCGATCCTCTCCCTCATAGTTGTCATATTTGCTCGCATGACAGGATGAATAATGCTGCTGTAAGTTAAATTTTTTAATGTATTGTAATATCTTATGACAAATTAAACATTTTGCCATATCCCCATACTCTGTAAACAGGTATATAGTTTCCCACACATATAAATACGCCAGGTGTTGGTCTTTCACTAAGTGCACTCTGCTACATCAGTCATAACACGTAAATGCACTTCAATATATGTGCAAATGCACTGGTATACAAGCTGCCATGGCACTACACATCCTTACTGCTGCTGTATGTACACTACTGGTGTCTTCTCACACACTGCACCATCAGCCTTTGCCCACTCCTATGCCATAAGTATGATACTTGCAGACTGCTGATGTAGCGCACTCTGGTAGTATATATGAATATTTTCCACATGGGTTCAGCAGATACTACTTCTATGGTATTAGCTGATCCATAGAAATTACATAAACCCTCACCTTTTCCTTTGTGCTGATCATACTAGGTCTTGAACTCATTCTTCCCTAACTGTGCTGCTTAAATTTTACATTTACTGCTGTACCTAGACAAAAGCTCATATTCAACAACTATGTCAGTGAGTATATCCACTGCCAACCCAGAACTACAGCTATGGCCACATCACATCATAAGAAACAGCTACCACATGCTGTGTAGCGAGCTATATATGCTTATCTCACAAACTTCCTAGCTATGCCCATTACCTCTTCTTCAATAACATTGCTTTCACTCACCACTGTGCAAGTGGGAATTAAAATTTGATGAGCTGAGACAACTTATTCCCATAGACATACAAAATTGGGTTCTTCTTTGGATTACATCAAATTTCATGTGCTCTTCAATTAAGGAAAAGAGGGTGGCACCATCTCTTCTATTATTGGGACACAGAGTCATCTGTGACTCACCTCACTGGTGACCACATCAATCATCCCGACAACTCAATTGCCTTCCACGTTGGTATTTTCTCCTTCAAATCTTACACTTGTCGATTTGAACAACGTGGCCAGCACCGCCAGTCCTGTGGAGGTACTTGTTGGTAGCTTCTAAATCTTTCTACCCACATCCATTACAATTCAAATATTTAAAAATATCACTCCATATTAAGTATGTACCATCATGTAGTCCATAGAATCCAGCTGTATGAAGACTTTCTGTTAGATGGGGAAGAATCTGTGGTTCCTATCTAACACTGCATTTTACAGCTTCAGTTCCCTTGCTGCAAACCTCGCCTGAATGTATTTTGATGAAGAGGTCAGAGAGTTCTAATAAAATGTTTACACCAAGTCACTATTCACCACCACTGAGCCAGTTTCCTTTTTGAACAAGTCAGCTATATTCCGTTTTCTGGCAGCCAGTATTCATTTACTAGGTGTTTTTGTATTTAATGCCGGGATTACTTTAATTAACCTCTTTGCAGATATGGACATCATGACATCAATTTTAAAATGCAGGAGAACTGATATGGATGTCATATGACGTCCTGTGCATGCATTTAATGCTTATTTAACCCTAGTTATTTTAATTCTTGTCTTTTATAATAAGTTTAAATAAATTCTAGAATAAATGAAGTCTTACCTTTAAAGGTTCCTTTTTGAATGGTACATCTCAAACATGGATAGACACATAAGGGCACATCTCCACATTCACGGCATATCATGTTAGTCTCTTTACGAACTCCTCTTTTGCAGCACACCAGACACCTTCGAAATGGACGCGACTTTTTTGCTGTCAGTAGTATCCTTTTAGGAAAGTGTTTTCCTTCAAGTCTGAGGGGTGCAGGGGTTGTAGATTTCTTACCCCCTGTATGAAGAGGCCTCTGAATGTTGTTGTTGTTGTTTTCTAGTGCCTTGCATCTGGCAATGAAGCCATTAGCATTCGTGCTTTCCAATACTTTTGAACTGTAGTTTCTTCTGATCTTAATGCTTCACAGGTCTTCAAGTGTTCTTCATTCATTTCTGCTGGATCGTTACACAGGACACATATTGATATGTGGCTTTCATGTAACGGTTTTCTTAACGGGCACCAGTTTTACAATGTGGCAGTTACATCACCCGACTTAAACCCCCATTTTGCAAGGGGGACCACACCTATCGTTGGTCAACGGGTCCATCGGACCTAGCCGGGAGGACTAAATAGGTGGTATTTAGATCCACCGACCTTCCCCTCATGTGCCTCTGAGGGACGCTGTTGTGCTGTGATAGGCCAGCACATATGTAAATGACATTTCCTCCATTTTAGATGAAACAGTTATACCGCTGTGATTCGGTCCCCAGAGCCTCATCTGTTAAAAGCAGGGTGCACCACGGGCAGGATGAGGATGGGAATTGGGTAGGAGAGGCTATAGGATGCACATCACTACCCCTTACTACCCCACTCTGAATGTTATAGTGCTCAATTAGGCTATGAGCTATTGGTATGTGGAAGTCCAGGTAGGTCATCGTCTTGCGTGGGTTTAGAGTTCTCCAAATTACTAAACAATTGTATATGGTGATATCCAGCTGGTGCAAAAAACCTTTTTATACCATTTAACTGTTTTTCATAAAGAGGGATATGTTTGCAATGCCTGATCTACTAGATTCACACCATATTAAAGAATCTTCATCTGACAAAGAGGTTATATCACATCACCGTGCATTGTGGTTAAGGCTGCATATATGTGCTGAAAACCCTCTTTTGTCACAAAATACTTTTTATCAATACTTTTAGCACTGGTGTATGTTTCCAATTTTGACATGCTACTGTACCCAATGTGAGAAACTGAAGAGTTTGCTCCATTTGCAATCTCCTTGTTTATGTGCCTTGCTAATCATGTTGCTTACATCACTCCACTGTCAGAGCTGCTAGCATATTCTAGTGAATCCTGGGTAGGTGCAAAGTTATCCTGAGTTAACAAGTAGTGGTTTAAGAACATAATGTCTCATTAAAGTCGTTGGAGTCACACACCATCCCTTTTAAGCGACTTTTTCGAGGATATACATATAACTACCATATCCTGATGAATTATAGTCAATTACATTTGTATTACAAGTTCTGCAATAAAAGAATGTACCAATATAATTCTACATATTTGCAACAAGCGATGTTGAGCACTGACCATGATACTCAATTTACATGGCATTGCTTCAAGTATATACATCTATAACTATGTATGTAAATGCAACTACCATATCCTAAGGGTGAGTTATTGTCAATTACATGTATTACTAAACATACAATAAATGGGTCCAATGTAATGCTGATGTACATGAAATGCGATGTTAAATGGTTTAGCAAAATTTAAAATCTTAACCTACATTTCTACCAAGACCAAGGAATTTTACATGCAAGTCCAATCCTTTCAGGAATATGACAACATAGAATTTAAAGTTAGATTTAGGTTCTCCAAACAAACATTCATGGATATTTACACCAAAAAGGTGAGTCAATTAATAAGACTACACAACACTTACTTATAATTTATCGGAACATATTTCGGAGGCTGACTTTCCTGCATTATCAACCAGACATTGACTGATTCTCCCTGGTGTGGATGGTGGTGTTTCCTCCGAGGTCTCCTCACCAGAGGATAATGGAGGAAAGTCAGCCTCCGAAACATGTTCTGGTAAATTATAAGTAAGTGTTGTGTACTGCTATTAATCAACTTGCCTCTTTAGTTTAAAGTGATTATTACAACACTGTTTTCAAACTTCCAAGAAAGAAGATTCATGGATATCTTGCATGTGGTCGAATTGCAGATTGAAAAATTGACCGCATGAAGTAGGTACACATGTCCATGTTGGTGCAAAATCAGCTGTTGGTTTTACACTGAACACCAATCTTTTATTGATTACCCTTCATTATTACACAACAGGAGTCTTTCAGATCATATTCATGTTTACAAATGTACAGTATCGAATAATAAGATGCGTGAGCCCCAACATTGCAAAATGAGGTTACAATACATAAATATGCCTCAAGGTAAAGGCAATTATTTACGAACTGTGAAGCAAGGTATCTATGATTAGTAATTTCTCCAATGTTACCAGTGCCATAAACTACAGTTACATGAAAATTCAAAGGTTGGATGAAATGTTAAGCAGGACAGGTTACTTTTCTACTGAAGTCCAAGCAGTGTGCATTCTGAGGACATAGTTCCACATTCATACTTCAATTTGTAACTGTGTCTGTGACTATTTTATACTATTCTTATTTTCTGAAATTAATGCTGACAATTGTTCTTTTAAGAAAAAGGTTAACTTCTATTCCTTTTGTTCTATATTTTGGCTTGCAAAAAACACAAGACGACTTTATCAACAAAATTAGAAGTGCAAGTTGTTTGCAAGTGGCAGTTGTTTGTTGCAGTGACATCATATGTGTGATTAGATAATTATGTATGCCAGCTATGCAGGCTCTGTGAGAAGAAGGGAAGTTACTCGATTGTATAATGTTATTCTTGCAACTACCTGAAGTTTAGAGTCTTGAGTAGTTTACTCATCCATTAACTAAAGAAGCAAGTAGCTACTTATATGGCAGTTTTCCTGCAATCCAGCATAAGTTTTATTAAGCTTTTGTGTGACTAACAATTTATCATTTACCTTGTGTTGCTCATTTCCAGGAATTT
The DNA here is from genome assembly GCA_030765045.1 of Tenodera sinensis. Taxonomy (NCBI): domain Eukaryota; kingdom Metazoa; phylum Arthropoda; class Insecta; order Mantodea; family Mantidae; genus Tenodera; species Tenodera sinensis. The sequence continues at coordinate 26,290,217 of CM060962.1, read as the reverse complement.
TCAAGAATTTGTTTGTTAATGCTGCCAGTGTTAGTAACAATGTTTCTGAAAGCTTCTCATTTGCATAGGTTTTTGGAGCTAGCTTTAGTATATCTGAAAATAAATCAATACCAATATACATTTTTTACAACATTTTTGTAAATCACTAGATGTACTACACTGTAACAGAGTTTGCAAAAGGAAATTAATATTTTAAGAAATATAGCTATGCAAAATATGTGACAGCATAAAAATTAATAAGTATACATAATTATTTTAGATAAGAAGTATAAAACCAACTATGTTGCAGTAATCAAATCATACATCTGTTCATTTAATTAATGCAGAGTTGTATAAATACTAGGTGCTTATTTAATTTTAGTCAATACATTTACAAACCATAATTTACAAACTTTGCTAGACTGTGCGATGGTGGGAGAGATGGAGTCATGAAGGATTCATATTCTCATGCATTAATATCCCTCCTAAGATATTAAGAGGAATAGGAGGCTGAGGGAGTTTTCAGCTATGTAGATATTGTGTTTAGATCACTGGTATAGGTCTCTGGTGGATAGTCTTGCACGTTTGTGAATGGATGGACCAAATGGAAGTCTTGGCATGTTCATAATTTTACTGATGGTAGCAGGGTTCAAATTAATGGCAGGGATCTCCCCCTCTCATTAAATGATTTCCCTGACTCAAAGAAGAATTCCTTCCCTGCCAGGGAATACTTTTTACCCAAAGTATTTACTATTACTGCTCTTTGAAAATACAAGATATGAAACACTTTCGATACAGACTGTACATGGTACGAGTGCAAGCTGTGAGTAAGTCAATGTATCATATCGCAAGTAAGCTGAGCAATAAACAATTATCACGTTCATTAGTTGGGTTGGCATTCAAGGTCAGAATTCCATCAATGATGGTTGCAGCTTGCAGTACTAAGTTGTTTCTCGCAACTCACTGTTCTATTGTTCGTCAGCATGGATAAATTTGCAACGAGAAAGCGAAAAGTTACAGAAAGTTATGACAGTAATGTATTCCAGTTCGAATCTCAAGCTGAATATTACAGCTTCAGGTAGAAGGAGGTGACATGCGTTAGCAAAAATACTGAGAATAAGTGCATTATATTAATCGTGGGATGTTTAACAACACTAGATTTGAAAAATGGAAAACAAATTTCCCCTGGCTTTCATCAAACAGCCTGTACTATTCAGAAGTACAAAATCACGATGCTCTTAAAGACAGTAAAATGCACATTGCTGCTGTTGTTGTTTCTATGTTTTATGTATACCAATGCTGCTACCACTGCTATTACTATCATTACTGTCATAAATATAACACAAACTTAAATCCCCTCCCCCCCTTGTCAGAAAGTCTGATTTGAACACTGGATGGTAGTACTGTTGGTAGCACTGCTATAATGTTGGGACTTGCAAAACTCACCCTGCACCTGGTGTTCTTACATTCACATTTCATATATAAATGAGCAAACTATTAGGAAGGTCATGTTTATACAGCTCAGCATCACTGAAATATAATGGGCTTGACTAAGTTATCAGCTATGTTACCAGGTGTTTCCAGAAACTAAGTTCCAGTTGTGTCCAGAGTTGGCATGAGTAGTCAGAAATGCACATGTGCAGGAGCAGAGAGGAGCAGTGCTGATGGCAGTGATTACCATATAGGCTAGGATGCTCTGATAATGTCTCCCACCAACTGCGAGGATTATGCAGTTATCAGATCTCCAGCAGAGAGCCATCACCAATTGTTCCACATGTATGGATACCACATTATGAGCGACAGTATAGTCAGATGATGGTGCAAGCAATTCACTAAAGGAAAACCAATATTCACAATGAAAACCATAATAGTCGTCCAACCTTGGTGACATCAGAACTAATGGAAAGTGAGTGTCAAGCAATTTTGCAGAACTGGCGTTTCACAATTTCAGAACTCTTGTCAATTCATCTCTTCCGTCTCATGAAGCATTTGCTGGTAGCAAAACGCTTCCACAATGACGCTAAGGTGCAAGCAGGAGTGACTTTGTAGCTCACTCCTATGACATGGGTATACAATTGATGGTACACCATTACTATAAATGTCTCAACAATGGTGATGACTAAAGGCCGGAGGCATGTGCATTTTTCCATAGGTTCACTGCACATGGACTTTACTGTTATCACTCACACATGTAAACAACTGCAGGTAGGTAAAGCCTGACCATGAAAACCGAAACCGCCTCACTGCAGCACAACCTATAGGCATCATATGAACACTAAAGAACACTATTGCTCCACGTCTACAGCTCACTGCAAGAAAAAACAAAACAGTCGTGTTGTACTGCACCTTGACCTTGCATCTGCATACACTTGCACGGCAATGCTTCACTAGTTCACAGAGTACTACATGTCACATTGTTTTCGACTCTTGCTTCTATGGCAGTTGTTTGCACATTTAATAGCCATGCTATACTTCTGACATCATTCATACTCTTCGTCCAGCTAACCTCTATTGAATACAGGTGAACATCCCTCTGGCCTTTAGTGATGACTATGTTAAGAAGTAGCCAGTGAATCTATCTAAATATTTCAATAAGTATTTCTTACTTAGTGAGGTTTGTTTTCTTTATTGGTAATCATAACCTAGTTTCTGGATGCACCTCATGTTTAAATTAAGGGAATGATCGAGTCCCTTGGTTGTTAAAGTAAATGATAATTGGTACTAAAAGAAATTAATTCCAGTTTTAAATACTCTGATGTTATGTTTTTGTAAAATTTAAACTGATTGCCTCAACAAATGTTAATATGATAACCTGGTGTTTGTTAGTATCATGTTAAAGTTTTACACTGTACAAATCTCGCATTTCATTAAGCTTTTCTTGCAAAATATTAACTAATTGTTAACATTCATGATCCATACTGTATCTTGTGGTTCAGAACATGTCCTTGTCAACATATAGAGCACAGAATAGAAAAATAGCCACTCTATTGGGAGAATATGTTGGTTCAGATGTACTGCTTATTACTTGCAATGCCCTTTGTATTCATGGCTAGTAGCCTCCCGATTCCTGTGGGGATTAGATTGTAAAGAAGATTAAAATAATTATTTCCAACGTCCATAGCAGACGTTCATGCAAAGATCTTTTCAAAAGACTGAAGATATTAACCCTACCCTGCATGTATATATTCTCAACTCTAAAATTCTTTATATGCATTCGAGTCACATTTATAACAATGAAATTCATGAGAGAAACACTAGGCAAAAGAGCAACATTCATCATCCCAGTGAAACACTTTCTTGCTTCAAGAAAGGTGCATAATATGAAACTATAAAAATATTTAATGCTCAATCTAATGATCTTAAGGAAAAAGTTGACAATTTCAATGGTTTTAAAGTTGCTGCTAGAGTACCTAAGCTCAAAATAATTTTATTCTGTACAAGATTATCTAAATGACAAATTATCCTGTTAATGTTTATGTAGCTTCTTTAGTGACAAATCATTAAATATATTTGATGCCTGTTCAAAAGCTACTTAAATGTATATGTATTGAACAACTGACAAAAGATGCCGTTCATTGCTAATTACATAACTAATGGGACGTGCCAGGAAAAACTAGTGAAAGTTTAAAACAAAGCTCAATTTGTATCAAAATATACATTATGTTGGTCTTTAACTACAGATATTTGGTTGTTTCTCGGTTATCCTTGTTTTGTTTTTTGTGCCTGTATATAATGTGCTTTTATGCTATACTGTACATTTCCATTGACATGTTCAATGTTCACGGGCTTCCATGGCTACTTGTGAACTCACTGAACACAATCCAATCTAATCTAAGTATTTAACACTGTTACCATGTCTTTTTATTGTACCCACCGCCAGCGCCACCGCCACCGCCACCGCCACCGCCACCACCACCGCCACTGCGACACTTATGCACGTGCCCAATAAAAGTTTATAAACAAGAATATTTCTGTATTTTTTTTAATTCAGACAAATTATTCCTGTTTATTATTAAATACAGTTAGAATGCACATAAATCATTATATTAATATACAAGCAAATGTGTTTGCACATGCATGCCCTGAAACATTCATTAGTCATCATATAATACTCATTTGCTTTAGCTCCACTCCCGCAAAAAGAATTATGAACAAAAAAATTTTGTTGCATAAAATGGAAGGTGCTAAACTTTAAACTATTCTCTTGGTTTAAAATTAATGTCTGTACAACTCCTGAACATGGGGGAGCATAGCATCTCTGCTTCGTAATCTGAAAGGTCTGAGACGAAATCTCTGTTTAGGAGAATTACCTGGGTATGGAATTATGACACAGTCAAAATTCAAGGTGTCCTAGAATTCAACCAAAAACATTTCAGGTATTGTGAATGGGTCTTAGATGAGCATTTTGATCTAGGGGCCATTTGGCCCAGGATTTTAAATTCCATGAAACAGGGAAATAACTAAATATTGGCATTCTACTGATTAAGATATGACAGGATGTTGAGAGAAAGACTGATGTCTTGCAAAATAATAGTCAATCGGTAATTCTGTTGGAAGATTGCTTGCACCCACTTAAGTTACACTCATAGCACTGGGCATTCAAATATTCATAACAACCAGTTTCCTTTAGTTAACGTTTTAAATTATGGTATTGTTCAGACTGCCAATTCCTTGATGAATTATGCACATTTACTACACAATGTGCAGTGCGATGTGGTGAACATCATTGGCGTAGTCTCAATCTTCTTAGTGAAGGTTTAGTCACAAAATATTGAGAGCATGCCACTGATGATGTTCACTGCAGATGCAGACGAAACATCTGAACATCAAAATGCCAGCATACCACTGCTTAACAGTCTGGAAGAATCCACTATTCATTAATCTGAACATTAAAGTGCGTAGACTCTCACAGTCGGCGTCTGATATGCTAAGAATACTTCTAGGCTGCGAGGCCGTGGTCCACTGGGGTTGCACCCCTCCAGACATTTCATCTGCAACTACAGCAGACATCTTCAGTGGGTCTCTGACTAGATCTCTTCGGTCTCTTGACAGGGAGGGGAGAAACCTCAGTGGACCACAACCTCACAGCCTGGAACATATTCTTAGCAAATCTGAATATTGTTGGTACAGCATTATGACATGGCCTTGCATCACATACTAAGATTAAAATTCTTTGTAAACTACACAAAATACGGTCATTTTATCAACACTTGCTGTTATGAGGGAGGGGCTTACTAGATGTTTCTAAGCAACCGCCCTCTCCAAGCCATGTTATTGTAATGCTTGTATGTATTCTCAGAGTCTAGACTCCAACTTCCTGCAGTGTGGAGCTGTGGATTACAAGGTGTGTTAGTTTTTGTATTCTATTGTGCTGCAAATTCAAAGTATTTGCAATTACTTCTACATTCTGTGCCTTTCTCTCATTCTTTACAACTAGTGAGATTAATGATTTGGTTATCTATTTTATTAAAATGTCATCATCATGTCTTTCTTTTGAAGAAAAATGTGCTCTAAAGAATAAGAGACAGACACCATATCTAAATATTGTACAGAAGTATAAAAATCAAATAAGAACTTTCCAGTCCCAATGATATAGGAAGTATCTATGGCTCACAACAAGTACATATAATGAACTGTAAATTATACTGTTACCTTTGCATACTATTTGGAGGAGAAAGTGAATGGGATGAGATTGGCATAAGTTGTGTAAATCTTTTTCATAAAAGGGTGCGTCAACATTAAGTTTCCACAAAAATATATTAAATGAGCATTTCCATCTTCTTAGAAAATGTAGAATTGATCATGCCTTATCAGAAGCAGCACAACAAATCAATAAGTCATAATAATTAATTCAAGTGGTGTGTTAGCCAGGGAAATGATAACTACCATTCCTGGGCACAATGTAAATGAAAACTATGCTAATAAAAGCAGTTATTGTCTTGATTTGCTTGGACATGAAGAACAGTTCATAAGAGAGAATTTGGAATCCACCTCAGGATTTAAAGGAACTTTTAGTGATATTCAAAATGATCTTCTTGAATGTATAATTCAGATAATAAATGAAGAAATTAGGAAAGAAATTTCAGCTTATGGAATTTAAGCTCATTTGCAATACATAAATCACCACTGAATGGACTCTCCAGAATCAGAGCTTCAGGGATCATGTCAGTGATACATTTGCTGCCAGAAAAGAATGTTGTAAGGAGTTAATCTTAAAAAAATTAATAAAAAATAAAATAAAAATAAAACAAAACCAAGGTAAGCCTCAAACTCCCCAATCAGTTATGACTAGCTTTGCTGTTGGTATTAATATGCATAAATCCCTTCTAAAAACATACCAAAATAAATTATTGAAAAATGTTGTCTTAGAATTACTATTTGTACAATTAGTGGCATTTATATTTGTAAACTATGAGAGCACTTACCCCTAATAACTTGAATATGTGGGTGTGAGCCCAAGGAAAGAGACCATAAGTAGCGCTCAATTAGTTCTAGGTCATTATCTGCATCAAGCTGCAGGGTTTTCATTGCTGCTTCATGAGATGCTAGAGTCTGTGTAGCTCCAATTAGATCATATAGCTGTGTCCTGCAAATTAAGGTGCTTCTGAATAATTTTGCAGACTAAAATTAAAAACAAACATTAGCAAATTTGTACACATTCTTAAAATTATATTTTTGCTCTGAGAAGTGTAACAAAAGCATTCATACAGCCCACGGGCATCAGCAGGTCACACTTGAGGGTCGGGGTGGGGTGGGGAGGGGGGGAAGGGGCATATTGGAACTTTGCGAGCAAACAATATTAATTCATTATTCTGCTATCAACAACTCTAAAATATGAGTTTGTATTTGTTGCTGATAACCATATTAATTTGTGCTAAATAAAATTCATTGATTTGATTACATAATTATATTACAGGTTTTGGTTTTCAATCTGTCGGTAAGAATTCTCATGGACTTCAACTATAAAAATTTGTACAAAAATAAATATTGTTTAACTATCACATTGCGGAATCACTGTTGACGACAACAAATTACATATTTATAACTGTCAGTAAAGAACTACTGTACATGGCAACAGTTAACAGACAGACACAGCTATTAATTGAAAATAATACATTCCTTACTTACAATAAAAATGAGAATAACTTCACTGGTGACCTCATTAGTAACACGCACACTATGAAACAATCAAGTATCTCTTTGTACGAGTATCCTGAGGACATTTTTTTTGTGTCAAAATTAAAACAATAGTCTAATAGACAGTAATAAACTGCACATCAAATTCATTAAATTCCAAGGGGCAGCTGCAGGCACGCCCTAGGCCTCCCTTCTTTGTAATGCCCTTTATACAACCTTAAAATCTCTATTCTGTTGCATAAACCCAAAATATACCATTATTGAAAGATCTGTTATAAAATATTACATGTGTAAGAGTTTTACTGAAATACCTATTTTAATTTCATATGTTGGAATTACGCAGTGGCATATATTGTGGGCTATCAAAGCTATCGCTGAGGCCCATATCTAAACTAAACTAGAAATTAAGAAGTAGGAGTAATACTAATAATAATTGCAATACTAGCCTGTTCCCCTCGTGAAGAATTAGCGCATTAGATAGAATATGTCTCTTTCTCTACCAATGAACACAGGGGAGAATAGGGCTTCAGATGCTTAGTGCAGCAGCCTTCATTGCAATGCAGGTAGAGAACGGTGAAGTGACTGCACACATCAGCTCCGAAATGTGCATCCTACATAGCAATAGCACATGGAGTTAAAAGCAAGAAAAAGTGTGCGATTGTTATGGTCCTCAACAGCTATATTGGTATTAGTATTATTTAGTTTCATAGTGTACAGAGCACAAGACAGTTGCTAACACTAATGCTTCAAAATGGATGAACAATGTATAGTAAAACAATTAGTGAAATGACCATACTCACAGTTTAAATACAAGAATAAAATAGTTATTGTAAAACCCAGGGCAAACAGCGGACCGGAGTTCACACAGGGCCAAGACACCCACAACGGCTGGTAGTTCAGAAATCAACACAAGCTACACTGGACAAAGGAATTAAATCGCTTGAAAATATTGAAATAAGGAGATGCCCGGAGAGAGGACCTGAGAGGAATATGAGATTTTGGGTGAAGGATTGGGGATCTAAGTTTACCCAGGGCCAGGAAGTCCACAATAGCTGATAGTGTAGTTAAAACAGTAATTGTAACTAATACTGTACCAAAAAAAGTGATTTGAAAAGTTTAAAAAAGAATGGAAGAAATTTCAATTTCAGAAATTTTAAAAAGATTTCAAACTAAAAAGTTTGAAAAAAAATTGATTAGAAAAATTTGAGACTAAAAAATAAAATAAATTATAGTTAAAAGAAAAACTAAATTTTATAACAAACCACACTAAAAAGTAGATAATAATTTGTAAGTATGAGGAGTTTGCTCTATAGTGATACAAAGTTAACTAGCCCATATTTCAAAATTTTGTCATATGTTTAAATAAAAACTAATTTATGTTAGCAAAATAATAAATTTTGTTGTAAAAAAGCATGGAGTACCTTTCATGTTACTTTTATCATAACTTTACTTTTATAAATAGCTACCAATGAACTATTTATAACATCGGATATCTCACACCCTACATGTAGTAACAAAATTTATTATTTTGTTAATATAAATTAGTTTTTACTTAAACATATTACAAATCTTTGAAATATAATGAACTAGTTGACTTGATATCGTTATAAAACATGCTTCATTAAAAATTATTTTCTACTTTTTAGTTCAGTTTGTTACAAAACCTTTTTTTCTACATTTTTTAAAGCTTTTTTAAGTTTAGTTTTTTAAAACTATAATCTATTATTTCTCGAGGGGAAGGAGGAAGTGGGCTGACTGCCACTGCTAACTAGGCAATACTGAGAGAGCGGTGTCTCAGTGAAAGAGATTTGACAACAAGAACGATTTTGATCGGAAAAGCTATTCCCTTAATGAGCGTTTTTCATCGTACTCAAGGGAGCGGATTCAGGTCATTTCCAACCAATAACGGTATCTATTTCTGCCAACTTATTCCGCACAGACTAGTGTTCCGTGCCCGTCGCTTGCCAGTCCTTGACGCCTAACTGACGGAGAGCGCGCAGGACCCCGTCCCCCGCCACCGTGGGTCGGCCTAAGAACGCACAGTATCATAAATAGTGGTACCCTGGGAGAGTAAGCGACTAGAAAAAATACCCTTGCGTTATAGTTAATTCGTTTTTTGTACCTCGAACCTGTGCCTCGAACTGATGGTTGACTCGTTGCACCTCAGTTCATAATTTAAATAAACGTCCTCCAACGTAATGTCACATCTGACGCTCGTTGCAGCTCTGCCAGAGGAAATAAACTGCTAATAATGGCACAAGAAAACTCCAGATATGTTTGACATAATTATACACCACCAGTAATATTAAAGAATTGTTTCGTCTCCACAGGTAAACCGAGCTTACAACATTTAGGTTCAAAGAATCGAAAACTCAACTGCAAACAAATTTCAAAGAAACGGGAAATCTCCTCAGAAATTAGAGTGCAGATCGAATTCACTCAGTAATTCAATCCGCTTCAAAAATTCCCATGGAGGTAAAGCTGTGAGGGTACCCGCCATGCACCTTATGCCTTGGATTTATAGCTGTCTCTGAAGGCATTAGGGCAAAATCACAATGCTAAAAATCAGATTTACTGTGAAAAAGAAGTAAAACTAGTACAGTTAAACATTCTTATGTTTATGGTACAGTATTTTCTTGGAAAACCAAACGTGCAGAATATTATCTTTTGGATTTTTATATCTATGTTTCAGTTTTTTCCCCCTCACTTGAGCTAATTATGTCTAGCCTGCCATCTATCACTTCCTCCTGAACCAGTTACACAGTGACGGTTCTTTACCAAGTCTATACAGCCATCTGTTCGGAAATTACATAAACTATTTCGGCACATACAGCTGAGAAAAACGAGCATTTTGATTTGTGTGATGAAGATATTAAAAATTAATGATTCAAATGCAGCGATTGGTGACGAGGTGAACAATGAATTTGGTGAACCTTATGGAACTATCTGGTCTGGTAACGGGGAATCCCTGAGTGAGAGTGGAAGTGGAAGTGACACAAGCGCTGCCTGTGCCGATACCTGCAAACTAATAAGCAAAACTGACCACAAGTCCAAAAGAATCATGAGTGTCGGCAGACTTTTTTCCAGGGGGGCAGGGGGGGCAGATGTTGGAAATTTGCAATCATATAATATTAAATCATTATTTTACTGTCAAAATTTATAATATTTGTTGCAGATAACCGTATTAATTTGTGCTAAATAAAAATTGTTCTTTACATCAAAATTAAAACAATAGTTTAATAGTCAGTAACTGGCTGCACATCAAGTTCACCAACTTCCAATGGGGGGCCGCGGGCCCCCCTTGCCCCCGTTTCGCGACGCCCATGAAAAGAATACACGTTTTCCAAGAATTAGGTCTAAAATTGAATCTTGCGTCTGATGCTGAACAATTCGAGTATTTTAGTTTGCTTTTCACTAATGAGGTAATATCACAAATTGCAAAAGAAATAACTAAGTACGCGGGAGAAACATATTTCAGGGTTACGAACATCATGGCCATCTACTTGAAAATAATCTTGGGATCACCTGCCTGTTGTAAAACTATATATATATATATATTTTTTTTTTTTTTTTTTTTTGGGGGGGGGGGGGGAGAGATTATAATACAGAACATAGGGCTGGTTTCACTTCCGGAACTAAAGGATTATTGGTCCACTGATAGGCGACAAACTTTTTCCATTATGTTATGCCTCGTTATAGATTTTTGCACATTTTCTCATTTAATGTTTTGTATCCTTATGAGTCCACGGAACTGGAGTGTTGTTCACATGTACGTTACCGTACTTACGTGAATTTTTAATCAGGGAATTATTTGATACGTGAAGTTGGTCGACTAAAATTTAGTGCAATACAAACACTGTCACTTATGCCGTTCTTCCACGGAGGTTACCGAGGTTAAATTAGGTTAACTCTGTATAAGGACTTAAGAAAACTATGGTGCTATATATTGCAGCATACTGTTTTTACCAATATATTCATAAAACGGGTTAGATCCAAAGTATCGAAGTATCAAAGGTTAGGTATATATAGGCAAAGTTAAGAAAACTATGGTTTTATTATGTTGTAACTCGCTAAGAATTGAGCATTGCGAGCAAAGGGAGTGTTTACTAATATTTATAAAACGACTTACACATGTGCAATTGAGTGCAAAAACGATATAACTATTAAGGGTACGAAATAACCATCTTCTTGGCGCTGCATGTTGGGAATGGTGCACAGGATATCACTGCTCCATCTTTAGGAGGATAATATAATTGAACTTCTAAAAAAAAATTCAAGATTAGTTTTTACCTACCAGGCAAAAAAATATATAGCAGGATTGTGACTTGGGCTATCACTAGGCGTACCAGATCCGGACTAAATGGGGTTGTTGAGTAACCTAGTGGGCCCGCGCTATATTTTTGTGCTTATATGTTTGTATTTTTTTAAACTCCATTTTTGATTCAATACCATGTTCAGCTTCATTTAGCCTAAATATACACAGCATTTATTAGCATTATTTACTAGATAGGTCAAAGACAAATAAAATGCAGTATGAATACAGTGTACATGAGCGTCGGCAGACTTTTCTTCGGGGGGGGGGGGGGATATGCAATGGACGCGCGCGCGCGCACACGCACACACACACACACACACACACACACACACACACACACACACACACACACACACACACACACACTTTTATTAAATTTTTTTTTTTTTTTTTTTTTTTTTTTTTTTTTTTTTTTTTTTTTCAGCGTGCTTATAATACATAAGAGAGAAATTAAAAAATATGTTCAGTATTTCTTAGTCCGAAATAAACTGTTTTCTTGTCCTCATGATTAGCACGTGCAGCACATTGACCACACAAACATCCGTAAACAGCAAAAGTACTGAACTACGCGCTACAGAGGTTTTGTTTAGAATAAACAGTCTAAGATTAGAATTTAGTAAACAGCTCAGCAGTAACATATACCAGTCGCTCATGATATCCAATGTTTATTGTATACGAAGAAAATAGATAACACAAGATAGGCATTTAATTGTCAGCAATTCTTGCCGGACGTGCACCTTAGACGCATTAACTAAGTGGAGTGGAGTTCTTATAGATAGTTACCTTAAATGTGAACTCGTACTGTATGTGTGCGGTACTAAAGCGCAATTTCAGTTTATTCTTTCTATAACAGCTACTATATTCGAAGTGAAATATCCTAAATGACACTTCACTTGCTACAGCAGAGTTAAAATAAAATAGTGTTAACTTAAAAGGGGGACACCGGCCTAAGATTGCAGTGGCGGTTTTAGTTCATTCTCTCAGAGAACACTTCGTCAGAGTTATTGTTTCCGTTAACTATTATTAGTACAGTATCACCAGGAGTCCTAGGGCGAGAAGATCTGACGTGTGGAATTACTTAAAAAAAACTCAGAATAAAGTTGTAACGTGTGAAGTGTGCAAAAAAGACTTGAAGTATTTTGGCAATACAACAAATTTAAAAATGCATTTAAAGAGATTGCACCCGACTCTGTTCTTATTTAGCCAGCGCCCTATCACAGATGAAGAAAATCAGGACAACCCGGGACCATCTACTAGTACCCAGCAATCATTTCAAGCAGTTCCAGAAATACCACCTTCAACTTCAAAAGCACCTATATAGCGCTCCACTCTTAGAAGACAGTATGGAGTTAAATGGGACATCTCTGTCTCTGTCTAGCGCATACAAGTTGCCATTAGCCTAGTCCTTTTCTACCCTCGCGCTGTTGCAAGATTACTAATAGCATGGTATCAATATTCATTTGTTATAAATTTCAGGTTTCGACACATTATCCTATGCAGAATTTTTTTCTCTATCAGGTTATATCCTTTTCAGAGTCATTATACATTTCTATAGGTCCAAATTTCTTTAGAAAACATTTTTTTCTATAGAAGTCCGATATTTGCTGTTTCTATACTCATCACGCACTAACTAACAAACTAACTGCTAGAATGCATCTATATTTTTTTCTTAGGTATAGTAAACCATAGTGCTACTACCTGCCTACTTTGAATTCTCTATGTTTACCCAGTTAAGTGTTACAATTTTTTAAATTAAATGTTTTCGGAAAATTTTATATCTGTGCACTGCAAAAGTTACGCAGTGTGAAACTTTTTTGTTATTGAGTTTACATCAGGGAACCAGCGAGAACAAATGTTGAGGAAGGTTGGAGAAAGTTTTTAAAATAAACCAAAAGGCAGTAACCTCTTTCTGTTATCCAGTAAGGCAAACAAAAGGTATTCATCTATTCAGCGTCAGGCCTGACACAGAAGATATATAAGGAGCAGCACCAACATTAGTTCGAAAGAAGCCGTGTGTGTAACTGTGAGCTGTTATTGCGTTATTTGTTTAATATTTTTTTAATATTTGTAGTTATGGAGGGGGAAGCTAGGAAGAGACGATATGTTGGTAAATTAAGAAGTAAGGAACGCCAAATAATTATGAACGTGTTAGATTATTTTTGAAGTAAAATGCGTGTAAGACAGTAAAAGAAACAGCTAAGGCTATCGGGTGTGTAGAAGCAGTAGTGTGTATGATTAAAAAGGAACTAATGAAAGGACCTCTAAGAACGCCATCGAAAAAGAAAGCAAAAAGGGCGGGACTACACAAAACGCTAGCTTAACGCAATATATTTTGAATAGTGCAAGGTGGAGTGCGGCGAATTGTTCATTCTTTACTGTTTGCAAATATTCCACCCACGCTGAATATAATTTTGTCACGGTTCAACAAGTGACGAGACCCTACCAAATTTCTCAAGGGCCACTCTGATTTGGGGTTCGATTATGAAAGAAGGGGTAACAAGTGCATATTAATAGAACGAGACGATATCGGTATCATCAGATGGCGACATAAATATCTAAAAAACATAAAAAGGTTTAGGGACCAGGGGAAATCAGTTGTTTATACAGACGAGTCATTTGTAAATTTAAGTCATACAGTAACAAAGGCATGGAGGGATACCAAAGTTAAAAGTGCCCATCTCGTCAAGCAGCAATTGAAGGACTAAGTACAGGACTCTGGCCACCTCGGGGTCGCGCGCTTAGAAAGATTCGCAACTAGTACATGTTGCAACACTGCGCTCCATTTAACGTGTATGTCTTCTAAGGGTGAAACGCGCTTTAGTACATGTTGCAACACTGCGCTCCATTTAACGTGTACTGTCTTTTAAGGGTGGAACGCGCTTTACATCTGAAGGAGAAGCCACATCTGGTCCACCAGCAAAGCGACCTTGGCAACGACAATTACGATTAGCCGCTGTCCGAGAGAACACACTCTCTGATTTATTCCGAAAAGGGGCAAATTGATATCTGTATTAATAAAATGATAGCAGTAGACTATCAGCCACTTTCAATTGTGGAAAATCGTGGATTCTTGGAGTACAGCAAGAAGATAAATCCACTGTATGCTGTGCCCAGTCGGAAAACGTTATCCACGAAGTTTTTGCCAGAAATGTACAACAATGTTAAGTCCAAAGTGATAGACATGTTGAATAAAGTGAATAGTGTGGCCATTACGACAGACATGTGGACTTCGGACAGCCATGTTTCATATATAACTTGTCACATGTCATTTTATTTATGAAGACCAGCTCAATTCTACTGTTCTGGCAACTAGGGAGCTTAGTCATCCTCACACAGGAGTAAATATTGCAGCATCTCTAAGCGCAATATTTGAGTTTAATATTTCAAATAAAATAATCACTGTGGTGTCAGACAACGCAGCCAACATGAAAAACGCTATTAATGAACATTTGCGGAAGTTCCATCATCCTTGTGTAGCACATACGTTAAATCTGAGTGTCAGTGAAGCCATCAGCAAAAATGAGAAGCTGGGAGCGGTACTTACAAAATGCAGGACTTTGGTGGGCCACTTCAAACATAGTGACGCTGCAAACGCCAAACTTCATGATGATGGGGACTGCCTATACTCAACGTAAAACAGGACGTGCCTACGAGGTGAAACTCAACTCTCATAATGATTGAGCGATTAGCACAAGTTAAGGACCCTCTTACAGTTTCTTTGGCGAACCTTTCAAAGGCACCGTCCAATTTGGAAGCAGAGGACTGGAAGTTACTTATTGACTGCATACCGATTCTCAAACCCTTGGAGAAAATGACAACAGAGTTATCTGGAGAGAATTACCCTTCAATTTCTCTTGTGATTCCCTTAGTTAGAGGCCTTCAGTTCACGCTCAGAAGTAAAACACCCAAAGCAGTTGCGGGAGAACTTCTAAAGAACACATTAGTAGATGTGGTTGCAAGACGACTGGGTGCATTTAAAATGAATAAAATAGCAGCAAAAGCCACATTTCTGGATCCCAGATTGAAGAAGATGGCATTTGGTCTGGAAGAAAATGCTATCAATGCTCAAAAATGGATAGCTGAAGAACTAACAGCAATGGTTAAACGAGTACCAGAAGAAGAAGGGGCAACTCCTGCCGTTCCTTTGCCAGATGCCAGAGAAGAGAGGGATTCCTTGTGGATACTCTTCAATAATAAGGTAGCAACTGCTAAAACTACTGTAACACCAACTACTACAGTGACCTTAATGCTACGACAGTATGTAGAAATGCAATATTTGGAAAAAACGAAAAAACCACTCGAGTTTTGGAAACGTCATAGAAACATATTTCCAGAATTGTACGAGCTCCATTTAAAATATATGTGTATCCCAGCAACTTTTGTCCCATCTGAACGGGTTTTTTCAAAAACTGGCCAGCTAGCAAACGTGAGAAGAAATAAATTGTCATCAAAGAATGTGGACAGGATTATTTTATTGAATAGCTATTTCACGTAAGATTTGTTTCCCTACGTTTTCCAAAACAGCAGTTCTTTAAGCGTGTTGTAATCCTGAAGTGTTGGCTAACATAGTGAACATTTTCTGTGCAGTTAATACAAGTGAGCATGATTAAATATGTCGGTACTCCAGATAAATGATTGTAATTATTAGATCACATCCACCGATCATAAGTGACTATATGGCACGTAACAAGAGGTTCTTAAATATACCTAATAACTGTCATTACCATCCCTACAATAATCGCAACAATTTGAAAATTGCTAATAATTACAGTGATATTCAAATATATGTAGTTTCATGTATACATTTAGTAGGTATTATGATAAGCACCATTTCTAAGAAAGTTTTGTAAACAAAGTGTTTATATTTCCACGATTTGAAAATGCCTATATACTTGTAGTATTTTTACAATGAAGAAAATTGTATTAATTATTTTCGGAAGTGGGAGGAGAAAACCAAATGTGATTGTGTGTCGTAAAAGAAAAGTGAATAGAGAATATCACGTAAATATAATACGTTGTTTTCCTTTTTCAAACATAAAGAATATTGTGTGATTTTTTTTGGGGGGGGGCGGGAAGAAGTAGAGAAACAAATAGGATTGTGTTTCGTAAAAGAAAAGTGAGTAGAGAAAACTATGTGAATTTAATACATTCCCTTCCTTTTTGAAACATAAAGAATATTGTATGATTTTTTTTTGAAAGAGGGAGTAGAGAAACAAATGTGATTGTGTCTCTTAAAATAAAAGTGAGTAGAGAAAACCATGTGAATGTAATACATTGTCTTTCTTTTTCAACCATAAGGAATATTGTATGACTTTTTTGGACGGAGTAGAGAATAAAATGTGATTGTCTCGTAAAAGAAAAATGGCTAGAGAAAACCATGTGAATGTAATACGTTGTCTTTCTTTTTCAAACATAAAGAATATTGTATGTTTTTTTTTTTATATATATTTGGAAGAGGAAGTAGAGAAACAAATGTGATTGTGTTTGGTACAAGAAAAGCGAGTAGAGAAAACTATGTGAATGTAATGCGTCACCTTTCTTTTTCAGTAGAGCATATTGTATGGATTGCTTTTGGAAGAGGGAGAAACAAATGTGATTGTGTTTCGAAAAGAAAAGTGAATAGAGAATATCATATGAATATAATACGTTGTTTTTCTTTTCAAACATAAAGAATATTGTACTTTATTTGAAGATAAGTAGAGAAACAAATAGGATTGTGTTTTGTGAAAGAAAAGTGACTGTAATACGTTGTCTTTGTTTTTCAAACGTAAAGAATATTGTATGGTTTTGTTTTGGTAGAGGAAGTAGAGAAGCAAATGTGATGGTGTCTCGTAATAGAAAAGTGAGTAGAGAAAAGCATGTGCATGTAATACGTTCTCTTTCTTTTTTCAAACATAGGCAATATTGTATGAATTGTATGTTGATGGGCGAGTAGATAACATGTTAATGTGTTACGTAAAAGAGGGGTATAGAAAACAATGGGAACATAATACGGTGCATAGTAACATGGGTACCATCAAAATCTTCTCCGTGGAAAGAGAGAAAAAAGAAAAAAGAAAAAAAAGCTATGTGCCAATGTTCATGGTGATCGGTCAACCAGTATTGGAGTTTATCAACTTCATACACACCAACATGTATTTTTATGTATACAGATTCTTATTACAATCTTAACTCTCGATATAATTTTGTTGACGTAGGAATCAACTTACTAATTACTATGCTGTACTTCTAAACCTTTAATAAATAATATTTTAATCCAAATTAATGGCATGTTGAACTTTACTTAAAATACCTTTGTATTCCAGCAACTTCTATCACATTCGAGCGGATTTCTTTTCTTTCTCTCTCTCTCTCTCTCTCTCTCTCTCTCTCTCTCTCTCTCTCTCTCTCTCTCTCTCTTTCTTTCGTTTTTTCTTTTTTTGCCATCATCTGGGTAGTTTGCAAAAATGTGAGAATAAATTAGTTGTCACCAAAAAATGTTAATTGAATTACTTTAGTGATTGAAAGTGCATTGTCCATAAGTCACGATAAAAATTGTTAATTTACACCTCTTAGTGCATTTAACATTGGGACTAACCGTTGTATTTTCGTGGGTCATTTTAATGCTTTATTCGAGAACAACCATGGCGAGAACTGAATAGCATTGCTCTAGTGACAATATCATAGTATCCGAGAACTTGCACTCGAATGCAAGAGATTTCGACTAGCGAATACTACTACTAGTGAGTGACAGTATCCGAGAACTTGCATTCGAATGAAACATTCGATTCTTAAAAGTATTCGAATGCAGGGTATTCGATTCTTGAAAGGATTTACTACTGTACTTCTCCGATCTCCGTTAGAAATATTTCCCGAGTATGTCGACATGCTTTAAATAACTTCCGAGGAGATGGCAATACTGTCCGGGGAAGTACAGTTACTGTGTAACTGGTTCAGCATAGGGGGATAATGGCAGGACAGACTTAATTTCCCTGATGTGAGGAAAATAATCGAATATGTAAGTTGATAAGCCAAAAAAACAATGTTTTGCAATTTCTCTTTTTAGGAAAATACTGTACCATAGGTGTAATAATATTCAACAGCAAAAGTTTTAGTTCCTGTTTACAGTAAACCTGATTTTAGTATTATGATTCTGCGTTAACGTCTTCGGAGTTAGCCATAAAGAGGGTCACAATATCTAATTGGAAATATCGGACTATCGACACCCATCCTTAATCAGCTTTACAAAACCATCGTCAGACCATACTTCACATACGCCGCCATCGCCACCTACCCACTAGCGACACCAATCATCATAAACCGCCTTCAAGAGATTGAGAGAAAGTGCTTAAGAATCGCCAACAGACTCCCCCCATGGCACAGGACAGCCACCCTATACGAAGACTGCAGAACAACTCCACTATATGAGCACACAAAAAGCAAGCAATCAAGTACATAGCCAACGCAGACGCCAGGCCACATAGACAACAACTAATTCACAACGCCAGCAACTACAAGAAAACCTCAAGCCAAGCACCACCCATCATCACACTAATAGAAACACACAATAAAGCCAAAGAAGAAGAAGAAGAAGAAGAAGAAGAAGAAGAAGAAGAAGAAGAAGAAGAAGAAGAAGAAGAAGAAGAAGAAGAAGAAGAAGAAGAACAAAGAATACAGGACCACCTAAATACCCTCAACGAGCTCATAAGTCAAGTTTCTTCCAGACAACAACTCGACTAAATGTGAATCCAAGAACAACCACAGCACAAATTTCACCAACTGCAACATAAGAATCAACACCAATTTTTATGTTTAAGCCTAGTATTAGTTTGTATTTTATTTTTAATTTTATTGCATTGTATAAATTGTTCATACCTACTATATTGTAACCTAAGAATTAATAAAAATGTCCACAAAAAACTAACCCGCGGCTGAAGAGGGTACACCCCTGAAACAGCCATAGGGTCAATTTGCCCTGGGTGAGATAAACCCAGGGTAATATTAGCCCTTAAATACCCTTTAAAAAAAAAAGAGTGACATGCTCTCCAACAGGGTAAGGAAACCCAGGGAATTTTTGAAGTGGATTGGTTCACTATGTGAACTCAATCTATAATTAGACCATTGCTGAGTTGTATTCTGTTTAAAGCAGAATTCGAAAGCTATGGTTAACATTGCTTGTTCCTTTTAAAAGCGAAGCTTATAGCGATAATTATAACTGCACATTTAGTTAATGGTAGAGGAATGCAGGAAAGGACACCACAAGGTTATGTGAAATGCAATTATTTGGTTCACATTAATAATATTAAAACGAATCTCTGAATTTATCTTAGTGATATAAAAATGGAACATTAAATAGATGCATGGAAATTCCAAATAAAGATATACCAACAACTATGTACCAAAATAGCACTATCTGTTTGAAAAGGAAAACAAAGAAGTAATGTTAAGAGACTTATGACCAAAATTAAGCAATCTCTCATTCCCAATATAGAATGGGACGATGAGAACTATATTAGTTAAGATGCGTGCATACATAAAAGCTAAATTTTTCTTCTATATATATTTCTCTAACAGAAGAATAACATTGTAATTAAACCCCATACTATAAAACGATCTCGAACGGAAACAAATTGTCAAATAGCTATTATACTTCACCTAGTGCAATTTCAAAAAGTATATTTATGTTTAAATGAACATAACCTAACGCAGTACTATGATAAACACTCTGAATAAATCAGACAATTAATAACTGCACAACGAGTACAAGTGGGGCAAGTGGGGAGGATGAATACTCGATTGCATTCTTGTTACCCCTCTTCCCCATGTCTTCTGTAAGGAAACTCGCAATAAAAGCATTTCCGCAAATGTCTAGCATGATTAATGTGGACTACATAGAAGAATATTCGTTTGTAGGAATACCTTGAACAACAGTGAGTAGAGAAGGCCATGCGAGTAAAATAAATAACACATTTAAAATTCTAGCAGTGAAATTAAGAGACTGCCATCCTGATTTTTAGTATGCAGAAAGGACAAGTGATAATGCAGTTTACATCTCCTTTTCATTGTATTAGCTTTACAATTTTTTTAAAATTGTAGCAGTTTTTCATTTTTTGAGCGTGCTGTTTGGTTAAATTACTCTCGATTATAGCAGAAAAGTATCGATTGCGCAGTTTCTCTCGCCATTTTAAGCAACTTAGTGGTGTAAAGAAATTGTGTGTGAATGTTGTGAATGATTGAATGGCAGCTTTTCTGTAACAAGTATGAAATAGTGTACAATGTTACCTTCTGTATCTCGGAATGTGTTTCTTTTAATTTCTACGTCCAACTTATAGCACTTGAACTGTCTTTCTTGGTAGAATGCGAGTCTTGCGGTGTTAGACTACTAGGTGTTCTGTGGTTTAAATAGAAGTGCATATTATTTTCTCGGCCAACTCAGATATCTTGAATCACCCGCGTAGAGCGCTCTGGTGGTGACTATTAGAAATACTTAGCAACAGTTTCCAAAACGTTGGTAGAATGCAGCACATATCACAGTGGTAGAATTGCTCGTGTCGCTATGAATTATTGTGATGCAGTCAGAGTGACAAGGATATATAATTAAGGAACGCAGAGAGAAAATATTTATGTACTACGATTGCAAAACTAGACAATACCTTCTTGTTTGCTGTAATAAAGGCGAATCTATACATATGCATGTTAAAGAAAAGTCACACCTCAGTTGGTTATGCGCTGGTCCTAAGGTCTCGGGTTCCAATCTGTTTCAAACCGATAGTCCTCAAATGTGTGTAACCCCCCGTTAGTCGCCTGGTACCCAGCAGGAGCTCGCTGTATTTTTGTGCTTATATGCTTGCATTTATTTTTCTTAATTGTATTTTTCCTTCATTCCCATGCTCAGCTTAAAATACATGATTTTTATTACCACCATCTTACTAAATTGATGAAAGCTAAACAAAAGGTAGTATGAGTACACCATAGGTACGTTATAATCTGTACTACACTACATATTCGTTGTGCTGGTGCTGAGTAGTAATAAATAATGACATTTATGCCTAAGAAGTTCCTCGCTAAATATACGTTTACATTATACGCCATACTTGACTTCATAGTTTACTCAATTAGTATACGAGGTCTTGCAATGTGCTGTTTCTATACAAGCGTGAGCTTCAAATTGCTATCAGAACTGCGCATGCGCTGTACATTGGAATATACTCCAGGGTAAGAACGCCCCCTACTCATTTTGCACGAATATCGCTAAGTTGTTAATTTTCGGCATTGGCGGGACTTCAGTTTCCAAGCTCTTGGTTAACATAAATGGTACACTGGTTAAACCGAACTTTCGAGAAATGATCTCCTACAAGCGAGTGCCTCATGTCTTTCAAAGAAATCGTTTCAATCAGTGTTCAATACCAATATAGTCAAGTAGAGCGGTAGACAAGTCTCTGATATTGATACAGTCTTTCTTTCCTTTTTTTTTTTTTTTTTTTTTGCACTGGTGTTAGTGGTGGAATCATGCGAGAATTGAGTAGAAGTGTTTACGTGCCTGTGCGGTGGCGGTCGTCTCATCTTGCAGGTGATTTTTGAGTGATCCTTGGTGTCCTGAAGCAGATATTGCAGTGACATGGCTCTTACTTGCAGGGAGTGCGTCAATTGGTTGGATTGTGTCTTATTGGCGGACAAATTGTGTGAGGTTGCAAATATAGCCGTTATATATTCACCTCCGATGACGTCTATGCCATTTCATTCGGTCAGTCTCGGGTTCGTATCCAGTAGGTGACCAATCCGACGGATGTTTCAAAGTTTTATCTCGATTACAAAAGATTAGATATTTAATACCATGATCCACAGTTGCACCTAAGTGTAAAAGCTTAAAAAAGTGTAAACACTACTAGGTGTTCTGTGTGTAAAAGTATATAAAACTGTAAATAGGCGGTAGATGCGACTGCTCTTCCATCTATATTAGGATAATGAAACCATGTGGACGAGTGCCATCTGTCGGGTAGTTTAGAAGCAACTAGGCGAGGTAGCAAGATGGTGTTTACAGAGATGACACCGACCTTTCCTTTTTACAACCGACACGCAATGGCAAGGTTTCCAAATACAACGTAGTGACGTTCGTAACCCGGCAATATTTTTATCTCGCGTACCTAGCAATTTTTTTATATTAGTTCATTAGTGCAAAACAGACTACAATAGCCTTAGGGTTCGGTATCAGACGCAAGCAGAACAACTACCTTACTGTACTTCCCCTATAGAAACATTTCCTGTGTATGTCGAAACAGTTGAACTAGTCTCCGAATAGATGGCAGTACAGAGACCATACAACTGGTTCAACACAATGATATAGATGGCACGATAGGCTTAATTTGCCGTATGTAAGGAAAACAAACGAAAATATAGTATTAGAATCCCGAAAGGCAATATTTTGCACATTAGGGCTTATAGGAGAACACTGTCCCATAAGTGTAATTATGTTCAGCAGCAATAGTTTTGCTCCTTTTTTACAGTAAACCTAATACTAGCATTGTAATTCTGTCTGAATACCTTTGGATCAGCTATAAATACAAGCCAAACTGGAATTGTCACGTCATCTCACCAGCAAAGTCATACCATGCCATTCTACAAAATACCCTTTCCCTAATTTACATATCTGAAGTTATACCTCATAAGCGGTAGTCACGCAGCAAGAGCTGTCGGGCTGAACCTCAGCCTGACAGTAGCTCGTCGTTGTCGTGTCACCTTATCAGCAGGCTATGGGAAAGATTCTGTTATCCTAGGATAGGAGTAACCGCAGGGAGTAACACACCAAAAGTTTAAATTTCCGGTGAGACGGCTCTACGTCACGTGAGCCTCCAGGAGAGGCAAGCGTGGCCCGTGGCTTGCGGAAAGATAAAACTGTGCACCAATATCCTGTGCACAAAATTTACAAATTTAAGATTGCTATATAGCGTTTCACTCTTAGAAGACAGTATGGAGTTAAATGGGACATCTCTGTCTCTGTCTAGCGCATACAAGTTGCCATTAGCCCTCGTCCTTTTCTACCCTCGCGCTGTTGCAAGATTACTAATAGCATGGTATCAATATTCATTTGTTATAAATTTCAGGTTTGAACACATTATCCTATGCAGAATGTTTTCCTCTATCAGGTTATATCCTTTTCAGAGTCATTATACATTTCTATAGGTCCAAATTTCTTCAGAAAACGTTTTTTTTCAATAGAAGTCCGATATTTGCTGTTTCTACACTCATCACGCACTAACTAACTAACTGCTAGAATGCATCTATATTTTTTTCTTAGGTATAGTAAACCATAGTGCTACTACCTGCCTACTTTGAATTCTCTATGTTTACCCAGTTAAGTGTTACAATTTTTTAAATTAAATGTTTTCGGAAAATTTTATATCTGTGCACTGCAAAAGTTACGCAGTGTGAAACTTTTTTGTTATTGAGTTTACATCAGGGAACCAGCGAGAACAAATGTTGAGGAAGGTTGGAGAAAGTTTTAAAAATAAACCAAAAGGCAGTAACCTCTTTCTGTTATCCAGTAAGGCAAACAAAAGGTATTCATCTATTCAGCGTCACGCCTGACACAGAAGATATATAAGGAGCAGCACCAACATTAGTTCGAAAGAAGCCGTGTGTGTAACTGTGAGCTGTTATTGCGTTATTTGTTTAATATTTTTTTAATATTTGTAGTTATGGAGGGAGAAGCTAGGAAGAGATGATATGTTGGTAAATTAAGAAGTAAGGAACGCCAAATAATTATGAATATGTTAGATTATTTTTTAAGTAAAATTGCGTGTAAGGCAGTAAAAGAAACAGCTAAGGCTATCGGGTGTTCAGAAGCAGTAGTGTGTATGATTAAAAAGGAACTAATGAAAGGACCTCTAAGAACGCCATCGAAAAAGAAAGCAAAAAGGGCGGGACTACACAAAACGCTAGCTTAACGCAATATATTTTGAATAGTGCAAGGTGGAGTGCGGCGAATTGTTCATTCTTTACTGTTTGCAAATATTCCACCCACGCTGAATATAATTTTGTCACAGTTCAACAGTGATGAGACCCTACCAAATTTCCCAAGGGCCACTCTGATTTGGGGTTCGAATATGAAAGAAAGGGTAACAAGTGCATATTAATAGAAAGAGACGATATCGATATCATCAGATGGCGACATAAATATCTAAAAAACATAAAAAGGTTTAGGGACCAGGGGAAATCAACTGTTTATACAGACGAGAGTCATTTGTAAATTTAGGTCATACAGTAACAAAGGCGTGGAGGGATACCAAAATTAAAAGTGCCCGTCTCGTCAAGCAGCAATTGAAGGACTAAGTACAGGACTCAGGCCACCTCGAGTCGCTCGCGGAGAAAGATTCGCAACTAGTACATGTTGCAACACTGCGCTCCATTTAACGTGTACTGTCTTTTAAGGGTGGAACGCGCTTTAGTTACCGATCCATTAGTCTCCTACCTGTTGTCTCGAAAGTGTTGGAGAAACTGTTCCTGTCCCGCCTCGGACCTCTATTGGAGGAAAAAGGTCTCCTACCGGAACACCAGTTTGGTTTTCGTTCTGGCCACTCCACGACTGAGCAACCAGTGCGTGTAGCCGAAAAAGCTTCCCTGGCTTACCAGGAGAGGGCTAAAACGGTGGCATTGTTGCTTGACGTGGAAAAGGCATTTTCTACCACCTGGCACGAGGGGCTTGTCTACTAGCTCATACAGCACGAAATCCCCCCTCCATACATTTACTTGGTGGCTAGTTTCCTACAGGAACGTAGCTTCCGAGTGAAAGTGGAGGGATCATTCTCTAGAGAAAGGCCCATTGGCGCAGGAGTCCCCGAGGGCAGTGTACTGTCACCGGCGCTCTTTGCAGCTTACATGGCCGATCTCCCCACGCACCCAAACACACTCATCTGTCAGTATGCGGACGATCTCATGATCTTCGCTACTAACAAGAACCCGCGCTACAGCTACCGTCAAGTACAAGCCCATCTCTGTGCCATCAGTAGATGGTGCGAGAACTGGCGCATGTCTATTAACACGGTGAAAAGCTCTGCGATTCTCCTGGCGAACACGTTGGCAAACCGGCTCCCGCGAGACCTCGTGCTTCGGCGCCGTCGGATCCCTTGGATCACTACGGCGAAGTATCTCGGGGTCACGCTGGACCGGCGGCTGACGTACAGACACCACGTCAGGGGCAAAGTACTACAAGGCCACGCTGCTCTCCGGCAGCTATACCCAATACTCAGTTCCCAAACCATGCCCTTACGCCTGAAGCTCCAGCTGTATCGAGCGATTAACTCGCCTCTGCTCCTGTACGGATGTGAGATCTGGGGAGTGGTGGCAAAGTCCACCTTCGTCGGACTCCAGACGTTGCAGAACCGGGCATTAAGGATGATCTACGACACTGGTTGGAGATTTCCTGCCCATATCCTACACGAACATTCCGGCATCCCGTACATTGTCCACGTGATTAAAACTCGCGCTCGAACAATGTACAATGAACTCCAGAACCACCCTATCAAACTGGTGACAATACGACCAGAGACAGCCACGCCGACTACCATCCAAAAGATTGCCGATCATAAGTGACTATATGGGACGTAACAAGAGGTTCTTAAATATACCTAATAAGTGTCATTACCATCCCTACAATAATCGCAACAATTTGAAAATTGCTAATAATTACAGTGATATTCAAATATATGTAGTTTCATGTATACATTTAGTAGGTATTATGATAAGCACCATTTCTAAGAAAGTTTTGTAAACAAAGTGTTTATATTTCCACGATTTGAAAATGCCTATATACTTGTAGCATTTTTACAATGAAGAAAATTGTATTAATTATTTTCGGAAGTGGGAGGAGAAAACCAAATGTGATTGTGTGTCGTAAAAGAAAAGTGAATAGAGAATATCATGTGAATATAATAGGTTGTTTTCCTTTTTCAAACATAAAGAATATTGTGTGATTTTTTTTTTTGGGGGGGGGGGGGCGGGAAGAAGTAGAGACAAATAGGATTGTGTTTCGTAAAAGAAAAGTGAGTAGAGAAAACCATGTGAATTTAATACATTCCCTTCCTTTTTCAAACATAAAGAATATTGTATGATTTTTTTTAAAGAGGGAGTAGAGAAACAAATGTGATTGTGTCTCTTAAAATAAAAGTCAGTAGAGAAAACCATGTGAATGTAATACATTGTCTTTCTTTTTCAACCATAAGGAATATTGTATGACATTTTTTTGGACGGAGCAGAGAACAAATTGTGATTGTCTCGTAAAAGGAAAATGGCTAGAGAAAACCATGTGAATGTAATACGTTGTCTTTCTTTTTCAAACATAAAGAATATTGTATGTTTTTTTTTTTTTTTTTTTTTTTTGAAGAGGGAGTAGAGAAACAAATGTGATTGTGTTTTGTAAAAGAAAAGTGAGTAGAGAAAAGCATGTGCATGTAATACGTTCTCTTTCTTTTTTCAAACATAGGCAATATTGTATGTTGATGGGCGAGTAGATAACATGTTAATGTGTTACGTAAAAGAGGGGTATAGAAAACAATGGGAACATAATACGGTGCATAGTAACATGGGTACCATCAAAATCTTCTCCGTGGAAAGAGAGAAAAAAGAAAAAAGAAAAGAAAAAAAAAAAACTCGGTGCCAATGTTCATGGTGATCGGTCAACCAGTATTGGAGTTTATCAACTTCATACACACCAACATCTATTTTTATGTATACAGATTCATATTGCAATCTTAACTCTCGATATAATTTTGTTGACGTAGGAATCAACTTACTAATTACTATGCTGTACTTCTAAACCTTTAATAAATAATATTTTAATCCAAATTAATGGCATGTTGAACTTTACTTAAAATACCTTTGTATTCCAGCAACTTCTATCACATTCGAGCGGATTTCTTTTCTCTCTCTCTTTCTTTCGTTTTTTCTTTTTTTACCATCATCTGGGTAGTTTGCAAAAATGTGAGAATAAATTAGTTGTTACCAAAAAATGTTAATTGAATTATTTTAGTGATTGAAAGTGCATTGCCCATAAGTCACGATAAAAATTGTTAATTTACACCTCTTAGTGCATTTAACATTGAGACTAACCGTTGTATTTTCGTGGGTCATTTTAATGCTTTATTCGAGAACAAC
Source organism: Tenodera sinensis (assembly GCA_030765045.1). Lineage (NCBI taxonomy): Eukaryota > Metazoa > Arthropoda > Insecta > Mantodea > Mantidae > Tenodera > Tenodera sinensis. The sequence goes on along the minus strand of CM060962.1, from coordinate 26,262,658 downwards.
CATGGCGAGAACTGAATAGCATTGCTCTAGTGACAATATCATAGTATCCGAGAACTTGCATTCGAATGCAAGAGATTTCGATTAGCGAATACTACTACTAGTGAGTGACAGTATCCGAGAACTTGCATTCGAATGCAAGAGATTTCGATTAGCGAATACTACTACTAGTGAGTGACAGTATCCGAGAACTTGCATTCGAATGCAAGAGACTTCGATTAGCGAATACTACTACTGGTGAGTGACAGTATCCGAGAACTTGCACTCCAATGCAAGAGATTTCGATTAGCGAATACTACTACTAGTAACTGACAGTATCCGAGAACTTGCACTCGAATGCAAGAGATTTCGATTAGCGAATACTACTACTAGTGAGTGACAGTATCCGAGAACTTGCACTCGAATGAAACATTCGATTCTTAAAAGTATTCGAATTCAGAGTATTAGTTTCTTGATAGGATTCGATTCAGCCCATCACTAATTGTTTCGTCTCCACAGGTAAACCGATCCTACAACATTCTGGTTGACAGAATCCAAAACTCTTCTGCAAATAAATTAGGGTGCAGATCGAATTCACTAAGTAATTCAATCCGCTTCAAAAATTCCTATCTTCAATTACACAGTTCCATAAACTGTGCTCCGTGTTCCATCCAGAGGCTCCAGAGGCAGTTCGAGTCGAGTGGGGAAGCTTATTCCCCCACCCGAAGTGTCTTTACCGCAGTACCTAGCCGTTATACGGCTTTACCTGCGCGATAGTATGGTGTTTTGGTCTACAGGGATTTAATCTCTGGGAATGTTTGGGATCAGGGGTATTTTAGGGACAAGATGGATGATGGTAGGGATTGGTATATGAACGGGCACTGCCCATACATGCTGATTGGCTGGTTAGTCAATCAGGTGACGCGCTAATCTCCTCCTGGTTCTGGCCGTCAGTCACTCACTGAGAGGTAATCTGAGTTAGGCGTTTTACTCTGTTTTAAGTAGAGATATTCATTTTGCCTTTCCCATCTGCGAAAATTAGACCGTTGGACTTACGATGTCCTTCGGCAATTTTTTAGATGGTAGTCGGCGAGGCTCTCTCTGGTCATATTGTCCCAGAGTATTCACCAGTGGATTAGGGTGGTTCTGGAGTTTGTTGTACATTGTTCGAGCGCGGGTTTTAATCACGTCGACAATGTACGGGATGCCGGAATGTTCGTGTAGGATATGGGCAGGAAATCTCCAACCAGTGTCATAGGTCATCCTTAATGCCCGATTCTGCAACGTCTGGAGTCCGACGAAGGTGGACTTTGCCACCACTCCCCAGATCTCACATCCGTACAGGACCAGAGGCGGGATAATCGCTCGATACAGCTGGAGCTTCAGGCGTAAGGGCATGGTTTGGGAACTGAGTATTGGGTATAGCTGCCGGAGAGCAGCGTGGTCTTGTAGTACTTTGCCCCTGACATGTCTATACGTTAGCCGCCGGTCCAACGTGACCCCGAGATTCTTCGCCGTAGTGACCCAAAGGATCCGACGGCGCCGAAACACGAGGTCCTGCGGGAGCCGGTTTGCCAGCGTGTTGGCCAGGAGAATCGCAGAGCTTTTCTCCGGGTTGATAGACATGCGCCAGTTCTCGCACCATCTACTGATGGCACAGAGGTTCATCTTATGCCTTGCATTTATAGCTGTCTCTGAAGGCATTAGAGCAAAATCTCAATGCTAATTATCAGATATACTGGGAAAAGAAAGTAAATCTAGTACGGTTAAACATTATTATACTTATGGCACAGTGTTTTCTTAGAAAACCAAACATGTAGAAATATATATGTGTAACATAATTATACATCATCAGAAATAATGAAAGATTATTACATCTCCGAAACTCTTCTGCTAACAACTTAGGGTGCAGATCGAATTCACTAAGTAATTCAATCCGCTTCAAAAATTCCTATTTATCGGTAGAAGTCGCAGAGTTGGAATCACGTCGGAATGATAGGCCATGATTATTTCACCTTATGCCTTGCATGTATAGCTGTCTCTGAAGGCATTAGGGCAAAATCACAATGCTAAAAATCAGATTTACTGGGAAAAGAAAGTAAAACTAGTACGCTCAAACATTATTATACTTATGGCACAGTGTTTTTTTAGAAAATTAAACATGCAGAATATTACTTTTTGGATTTTTATATCTATGTTTCAGTTTTTTCCCCCTCACTTGAGGTAATTAAGTCTAGCCTGCCATCTATCACTTTCTCCTGAACCAGTTACACAGTGACGGTTCTTTACCAAGTCTATACAGCCATCTGTTGGGAAATTACATGAACTATTTCGGCACATACAGCTGAGAAAAACGAGCATTTTGATTTTTGTGATGAAGATATTAAAGATTAATGATTCAAATGCAGCGAATGGTGGCGAGGTGAACAATGAATTTGAAAAGGAAAACCCTTATGGAACTATCTGGTGACGGGGAATCCCTGAGTGAGAGTGGAAGTGACACAAGCGCTGCGTGTGCCGATACCTGCAAACTAATAAGCAAAACTGACCACAAGTCCAAAAGAATCATGAGTGTCGGCAGACTTTTTTCCGGGGGGGGGGGGCAGATGTTGGAAATTTGCAATCATATAATATTAAATCATTATTTTACTGTCAAAATTTGTAATATTTGTTGCAGATAACCGTATTAATTTGTGCTAAATAAAAATTGTTCTTTACATCAAAATTAAAACAATAAGTTAATAGTCAGTAACTGGCTACACATTAAGTTCACCAACTTCCAATGGAGGGCCGCGGGCCCCCCTTGACCCCGTTTCGCGACGCCCATGAAAAGAATATATGTTTTCCAAGAATTAGGTCTAAAATTGAATCTTGCTCTGATGCTGAACAATTCGAGTATTTTAGTTTGTTTTTCACTAATGAGGTAATATCACAAATTGCAAAAGAAATAACTAAGTACGCGGGAGAAAAATATTTCAGAGTTACGAACATCATGGCTATCTACTTGAAAATAATCTTGGGATTACCTGCGACGACGACGACGACGGTATCTGGCAGGCTGAGATCAGCCCGAGGTGTGTCATACGTGTACCTGCCCTTTTAGGGCTTAACCACTTTATGACGGGATGTAGGATTTTGCAGGGTGGCGGGTGAAGTTTGAGGTAGTAGGTTTAAGGAGGCAGCAAGATTTTGCTCCTCAGCGGCTGCTTAATCAGTGTGCAACTTCCGTTGGGCACTGCTGGTGTAAAGGTCCAAATATGGAGGTTTATTTAATTTTGAATTTAGAATCCAAGCTTGTCTTGGAGGACTGTGATGTATTCAGCTTTCGCTGTTGAAGGGATGTCTCCTTCGTTACCGGGGATGCCCGCAAGCCATGCGGGGAACCCGGTGTCCCACACGCGTGCGTTCAGTGGGGTTGTAGTCCTGCCTGTTGTAAAACTATATATATATATTTTTTTTGGGGGGGGGGGGAGAGATTATAATACAGAACATAGGGCTGGTTTCACTTCCGGAACTAAAGGATTATTGGTCCGCTGATAGGCGACAAACTTTTCCCATTATTTTATGCCTCGTTATAGATTTTTGCACATTTTCTCATTTAATGTTTTGTATCCTTATGAGTCCACGGAACTGGAGTGTTGTTCACATGTACGTTACCGTACTTACGTGAATTTTTAATCAGGGAATTATTTGATACGTGAAGTTGGTCGACTAAAATTTAGTGCAATACAAAAACTGGCACTTATGCCGTTCTTCCTCAGGGGTTACCGAGGTTACATTAGGTTAACTCTGTATAAGGACTTTTAAGAAAACTATGGTGCTATATATTGCAGCATACCGTTTTTACCAATATATTCATAAAACGGGCTAGATCCAAAGTATCTAAGTATCAAAGGTTAGGTATATATAGGCAAAGTTAAGAAAACTATGGTTTTATTATGTTGTAACTCGCTAAGAATTGAGCATTGCGAGCAAAGCGAGTGTTTACTAATATTTATAAAACGACTTACACATGTGCAATTGAGTGCAAAAACGATATAAGTAACTATTAAGGGTACGAAATAACCATCTTCTTGGCGCTGCATGTTGGGAATGGTGCACAGGATATCACTGCTCCATCTTTAGGAGGATAATATAATTGAACTTCTAAAAAAAATTCAAGATTAGTTTTTACCTACCAGGCAAAAAAATATATAGCAGGATTGTGACTTGGGCTATCACTAGGCGTACCAGATCCGGACTAAATGGGGTTGTTGAGTAACCTAGTGGGCCCGCGCTATATTTTTGAGCTTATATGCTTGTATTTTTTTAAACTCTATTTTTGATTCATTACCAAGTTTAGCTTCATTTAGCCTAAATATACACAGCTTTTATTAGCATTATTTACTAGATAGGTCAAAGACAAATAAAATGCAGTATGAACACAGTGCACATGAGCGTCGGCAGACTTTTCTTCAGGGGGGGGGGGGGCATGTTGGAAGTTTACAATTAAACAATATTAATTCATTGGCGGGTATCTTACAAATACGAGTGGTGATTCAAGACACAGCCAATTTGAGTACGCAATAGATGATAATATATGGAACAGAGACTACAAATAATCTCAGATGCGTATTGGAATATCGACTTGCGTAAATCGCACTGCCAAACGACGTGGAACATAAAAACATTCTGCTCTCCTAATGCGCTCATTTTTTCCATGTCTGTACACTATAAGCTATGAAATAAATACTAATTCAGCTGTTGAGGACCAAAACAAACGCACAATTAAAAACATTCTTTCTTGCTTTTAACTCCACGTACTATTGCTATGCTGCCGGTCGTCTTCATATTTATTAATTTCTAGTTTACTTTAGATATGGGCTTCGGTGAATGCTTTGATAGCCCACAATATACGTCACTGACCAGAGTACTGTGTTTTGTTTAATTGAATACTTCTGTACAACTTTTGAGGAAACACTTTTTAGGTTTCATTAAGAAACTATTTATTATTAATTATAGTAAATGTATGTGACATTAAAATTGAAATAAAGGTATATTAAAACACAGAAGAGATTTGTTTATATTAATGCGTATGTTTTAATAGTTAACTGTCCTCTTTTAGTAGGTAGCATAATGTAGACATTTGAATACTTCAGTTACAGAGGCGGTCCGAAGTATGCTATACAGTGGCGTATATTGTGGGCTGGCTATCAAAGCTATCATCGAAGCCCATATCTAAAGTAAACTAGAAATTAATAAGCAATATCTTAGGTATATATTTAAACGAGCAATTGTTGTATATATTCCGCGCAACTTGGAAACGACTAACGATTTCGATCAAATTTTGTAGTCAGACAGGGTTTTGTGTATTAAATTTATCTATAGGTGTCATTCCTGAAATAACGCGATTTTCCGCGTAACAGTCACAATTACTCAACCTTATTTTGGCCACAATTTCTCTGTTAATGGGCCAATTTAAACAAACAAGCCAGGATATTAAAGGTCTCGTCACGGAAACGGCTCCAACAATTGGGATGAAAATTTATATTTAGTTAACTTGTTGCTTTTCAAGTTTATCTAAATAAGTATCCACCACCCCCACCTCCACCCCCCAAAAAAAAACGCTATTAAAAAGAAACGAAAAAAAAAAAAAAAAAGAAAAGAAAAGCCGAGCGAAGGTACTTAAAAATAATTGCAATATCAGCCAGTTTCCCTCATGAAGAATCAGTGCCTATGATGGGCTGTCTCGCTCTTTACCATTGAACAGAGGGGAGAACAGGACCTTGGATGCTTGCTGGCGCAGCCTTCACTGCGATACGGGCAAGGAGGGATGAGACGGAGGGGTGCAGCAATGAGCACGCCAAGGCTTCGGAATCCCATGTTGCTATATCAACCCGAGCGTTTCCGAAATGTGCCGTAAGGACACGACTAGCTTGGAGTTAACAAGAACATTCTGTTTTCAATATTGTGCGATTGTCAGGTTCTTAACAGATGCATTAGTATTATTTATTTCATAGTGTACAGTGTACCAAAACAGTCGCTACTAGTAATTCTTCGAAATGGATGAACAATGTGTACTAAAACAATTAGTGAAACGACCATACTCGCAGTTGAAATACAAGGATAGAATAGTTATTGTAAAACCCAGGGCAAACAGCGGACCGGAGTTCACACAGGGGCAAGACACCCACAACAGCTGGTAGTTCAGAAATCAACACAAGCTACACTGGACAAAGGAATTAAATCGCTTGAAAATATTGAAATAAGGAGATGCCCGGAGAGAGGACCTGAGAGGGATATGAGATTTTGGGGGAAGGATTGGGGATCTAAGTTTACCCAGGGCCAGAAGGTCCACAATTGCTGATAGTGTAGTTAAAACAGTAATTGTAACTAATACTGTACCAAAAAAAAAAAGTGATTTGAAAAGTTTAAAAAAAAAATGGAAGAAATTTCAATTTCAGAAATTTTAAAAATATTTCAAACTAAAAATTTTGAAAAAAAAGTTGAATAGAAAAATTTGAGACTAAAAAGTAAAATAAATTATAGTTAAAAAACTACAATTTTATAACAAACCAAACTAAAAAGTAGAAAATGATTTATAAGTATGAGGAGTTTGCTCTATAGTGATACAAAGTTAACTAGCTCATATTTCAAAATTTTGTCACATGTTTAAATAAAAACTAATTTATATTAGCAAAATAATAAATTTTGTTGTAAAAAAGCACGGGGTGCCTTTCATGTTACTTTTATCATAACTTTACTTTTATAAATAGCTACCAATGAACTATTTATAACATTGGATATCTCACACCCCACATGTAACAAAATTTATTATTTTGTTAATATAAATTAGTTTTTACTTAAACATATTACAAAACTGTGAAATATAATGAACTAGTTGACTTGACATCGTTATAAAACAGTTTTTCATACTTAAAAATTATTTTCTACTTTTTAGTTTAGTTTGTTATAAAACCTTTTTTGGAGATTTTTTAAAGCTTTTATTAAGTTTTATTTATTTATTTTAGTTTAGTTTTTTAAAGCTATAATTTATTATTTCTCGCGGGGAAGGAGGAAGTGGGCTGACTGCCACTGCTAACTAGGCAATCCTGAGAGAGAGGTGTCTCAGTGAAAGAGATTTGACAACAAGAACGATTTTGATCGGAAAAGCTATTCCCTTAATGAGCGTTCTTCATCGTACTCAAGGGAGCGGATTCAGGTCATTTCCAACTGTTTCCAACCAATATCGGTATCTGTTTCTGCCAACTTATTCCGCATAGACTCTAGTGCTCCGTGCCCGTCGCTTGCCAGTCCTTGACGCCTAACTCTGGCGGAAAGGGCGCAGGACCCCGCCCGCCGCCGCGGGTCGGACTGTGGTCGGCCTAAGAACGCACAGTATCATAAATAACCCTGGGAGAGTAAGCGACTAGCAAAAATACCCTTGCGTTATAGTAAATTCGTTTTCTGTACCTCGAACTGATGATTGAGTCGTTGCACCTCTGTTCATATTTTAAATAAACGACCTCCAACGTAATATCACATCTGACGCTCGTTGCATTTCTGCCAAAGGAAATAAACTGCTAATAATGGTACAAGAGATCTCCACATATGTGTAACATAATTATACACCACCAGAAATAATGAAGCATTATTACATCTCCGAATCTCTTCTGCTAACAACTTAGGGTGCAGATCGAATTCACTAAGTAATTCAATCCGCTTCAAAAATTCCTATTTGACAGTAGAAGTCGCAGAGTTGGAATCACGTTGGAATGATCGGCCATGATTATTTCACCTTATGCCTTGCATGTATAGCTGTCTCTGAAGGCATTAGGGCAAAATCACAATGCTAAAAATCAGATTTACTGGGAAAAGAAAGTAAAACTAGTACGCTTAAACATTATTATACTTATAGCACAGTGTTTTCTTAGAAAATCAAACATGCAGAATATTACTTTTTGGATTTTTATATCTACGTTTCAGTTTTTTCCCCCTCACTTGAGGTAATTAAGTCTAGCCTGCCATCTATCACTTTCTCCTGAACCAGTTACACAGTGACGGTTCTTTACCAAGTCTATACAGCCATCTGTTGGGAAAATACATAAACTATTTCGGCACATACAGCTGAGAAAAATGAGCATTTTGATTTGTGTGATGAAGATATTAAAGATTAATGATTCAAATGCAGCGAATGGTGACGAGGTGAACAACGAATTTGAAAAGGAAAACCCTTATGGAACTATCTGGTGACGGGGAATCCCTGAGTGAGAGTGGAAGTGGAAGTGACACAAGCGCTGCCTGTGCCGATACCTGCAAACTAATAAGCAAAACTGACCACAAGTCCAAAAGAATCATGAGTGTCGGCAGACCTTTTTTCCAGGGGGGGGGGGGGGGCAGATGTTGGAAATTTGCAATCATATAATATTAAATCATTATTTTACTGTCAAAATTTGTAATATTTGTTGCAGATAACCGTATTAATTTGTGCTAAATAAAAATTGTTCTTTACATCAAAATTAAAACAATAAGTTAATAGTCAGTAACTGGCTACACATTAAGTTCACCAACTTCCAATGGGGGGCTGCGGCCCCCCCCCCCCCCTTACCGCCGATTCGCGACGCCCATGAAAAGAATATATGTTTTCCAAGAATTAGGTCTGAAATTGAATCTTGCGTCTGATGCTGAACAATTCGAGTATTTTAGTTTGTTTTTCACTAATGAGGTAATATCAAAAATGGAAAAGAAATAACTACGTACGCGGGAGAAAAATATTTCCGGGTTACGAACATCATGGCCATCTACTTCAAACTAATCTTGGGATTACCTGCCTGTTGTAAAACTATTTTTTTTTTTTTGGGGGGGGGGGGAGATTATAATACAGAACATAGGGCTGGTTTCACTTCCGGAACTAAAGGATTATTGGTCCACTGATAGGCGACAAACTTTTTCCATTATGTTATGCCTCGTTATAGATTTTTGCACATTTTCTTATTTAATGTTTTGTATCCTTATGAGTCCACGGAACTGGAGTGTTGTTCACATGTACGTTACCGTACTTACGTGAAGTTTTAATCAGGGAATTATTTGATACGTGAAGTTGGTCGACTAAAATTTAGTGCAATACAAAAACTGGCACTTATGCCGTTCTTCCACGGAGGTTACCGAGGTTACATTAGGTTAACTCTGTATAAGGACTTAAGAAAACTATGGTGCTATATATTGCAGCATACCGTTTTTACCAATTTATTCATAAAACGGGTTAGATCCAAAGTATCGAAGTATCAAAGGTTAGGTATATATAGGCAAAGTTAAGAAAACTATGGTTTTATTATGTTGTAACTCGCTAAGAATTGAGTATTGCGAGCAAAGCGAGTGTTTACTAATATTTATAAAACGACTTACACATGTGCAATTGAGTGCAAAAACGATATAAGTAACTATTAAGGGTACGAAATAACAATCTTCTTGACGCTGCATGTAGGGAATGGTGCACAGGATATCACTGCTCCATCTTTAGGAGGATAATATAATTGAACTTCTAAAAAAAAATTCAAGAATAGTTTTTACCTACCAGGCAAAAAAATATATAGCAGGATTGTGACTTGGGCTATCACTAGGCGTACCAGATCCGGACTAAATAGGGTTGTTGAGTAACCTAGCGGGCTCGCGCTATATTTTTGTGCTTATATGCTTGTATTTTTTTAAACTCTATTTTTGATTCATTACCAAGTTTAGCTTCATTTAGCCTAAATATACGCAGCATTTATTAGCATTATTTACTAGATAGGTCAAAGACAAATAAAATACAGTATGAATACAGTGTACATGAGCGTCGGCAGACTTTTCTTCAGGGGGGGGGGGGCATGTTGGAAGTTTACAATTAAACAATATTAATTCATTGGCGGGTATCTTACAAATACGAGTGGTGATTCAAGACAAAGACAATTTGAGTACGCAATAGATGATAATATATGGAACAGAGACTACAAATAAACCCAGATGTGTATTGGAATATCGACTTGCGTAAATCGCACTGCCAAACGACGTGGAACATAAAAACATTCTGCTCTCCTAATGCGCTCATTTTTTCCATGTCTGTACACTATAAGCTATGAAATAAATACTAATTCAGCTGTTGAGGACCAAAACAAACGCACAATTAAAAACATTCTTTCTTGCTTTTAACTCCACGTACTGTTGCTATGCAGCCGGTCGTCTTCATATTTATTAATTTCTTGTTTACTTTAGATATGGGCTTCGGTGAATGCTTTGATAGCCCACAATATACGTCACTGACCAGATTACTGTGTTTTGTTTATTTGAATACTTCTGTACAACTTCTGAGAAAACACTTTTTAGGTTTCATTAAGAAACTATTTATTATTAATTATAGTAAATGTATGTGACATTAAAATTGAAATAAAGGTATATTAAAACACAGAAGAGATTTGTTTATATTAATGCGTATGTTTTAATAGTTAACTGTCCTCTTTTAGTAGGTAGCATAATGTAGACATTTGAATACTTCAGTTACAGAGGCGGTCCGAAGTATGCTATACAGTGGCGTATATTGTGGGCTGGCTATCAAAGCTATCATCGAAGCCCATATCTAAAGTAAACTAGAAATTAATAAGCAATATCTTAGGTATATATTTAAACGAGCAATTCTTGTACATATTCCGCGCAACTTGGAAACGACTAACGATTTCGATCAAATTTTGTAGTCAGACAGGGTTTTGTTTATTAAATTTATCTATATAGGTGTCATTCCTGAAATAACGCGATTTTCCGCGTAACAGTCACAATTACTCAACCTTATTTTGGCCACAATTTCTCTGTTAATGGGCCAATTTAAACAAACAAGCCAGGATATTAAAGGTCTCGTCACGCAAACGGCTCCAACAATTGGGATGAAAATTTATATTTAGTTAACTTGTTGCTTTTCAAGTTTATCTAAATAAGTATCCACCACCCCCACCTCCCACCCCCCCAAAAAAACCGCCATTAAAAAAAACGAAAAAGAAAAAAGAAAAAAGAAAAGAAAAGCCGAGCGAAGGTACTTAAAAATAATTGCAATATCAGCCAGTTTCCCTCATGAAGAATCAGTGCCTATGATGGGCTGTCTCGCTCTCTCCCATTGAACAGAGGGGAGAACAGGACCTTGGATGCTTGCTGGCGCAGCCTTCACTGCGATACGGGCAAGGAGGGATGAGACGGAGGGGTGCAGCAACGAGCACGCCAAGGCTTCGGAATCCCATGTTGCTATATCAACCCGAGCGTTTCCGAAATGTGCCGTAAGGACACGACTAGCTTGGAGTTAACAAGAACATTCTGTTTTCAATATTGTGCGATTGTCAGGTTCTTAACAGATGCATTAGTATTATTTATTTCATAGTGTACAGTGTACCAGAACAGTCGCTACTAGTAATTCTTCGAAATGGATGAACAATGTGTAATAAAACATTTAGTGAAACGACCATACTCGCAGTTGAAATACAAGGATAAAGTAGTTATTGTAAAACCCAGGGCAAACAGCGGACCGGAGTTCACACAGGGCCAAGACACCCACAACAGCTGGTAGTTCAGAAATCAACACAAGCTACACTGGACAAAGGAATTAAGTCGCTTGAAAATATTGAAATAAGGAGATGCCCGGAGAGAGGACCTGAGAGGAATATGAGATTCTGGGGGAAGGATTGGGGATCTAAGTTTACCCAGGGCCAGGAAACCCACAATAGCTGATAGTGTAGTTAAAACAGTAATTGTAGCTAATACTGTACCAAAAAAAAAAGTGATTTGAAAAGTTTAAAAAAGAATGGAAGAAATTTCAATTTCAGAAATTTTAAAAAGATTTCAAACTAAAAATTTTGAAAAAAAAAAATTGAATAGAAAAATTTGAGACTAAAAAGTAAAATAAATTACAGTTAAAAAAACTACAATTTTATAACAAACCAAACTAAAAAGTAGAAAATGATTTGTAATGTATGAGGAGTTTGCTCTATAGTGATACAAAGTTAACTAGCTCATATTTCAAAATTTTGTCATATGTTTAAATAAAAGCTAATTTATATTAGCAAAATAATAAATTTTGTTGTAAAAAAGCATGGGGTGCCTTTCATGTTGCTTTTATCATAACTTTACTTTTATAAATAGCTACCAATGAACTATTTATAACATCGGATATCTCACACCCCACATGTAACAAAATTTATTCTTTTGTTAATATAAATTAGTTTTTACTTAAAAATATTACAAAACTGTGAAATATAATGAACTAGTTGACTTGACATCGTTATAAAACAGTTTTTCATACTTAAAAATTATTTTCTACCTTTTAGTTCAGTTTGTTATAAAACCTTTTTTGTAGATATTTTAAAGCTTTTTTTAAGTTTTATTTATTTATTTTAGTTTAGTTTTTTAAAGCTATAATTTATTATTTCTCGCGGGGAAGGAGGAAGTGGGCTGACTGCCAGCTAACTAGGCAATCCTGAGAGAGAGGTGTCTCAGTGAAAGAGATTTGACAACAAGACCGATTTTGATCGGAAAAGCTATTCCCTTAATGAGCGTTCTTCATCGTACTCAAGGGAGCGGATTCAGGTCATTTCCAACCAATATCGGTATCTCTTTCTGCCAACTTATTCCGCATAGACTCTAGTGCTCCGTGCCCGTCGCTTGCCAGTCCTTGACGCCTAACTCTGGCGGAAAGGGCGCAGGACCCCGCCCGCCGCCGCGGGTCGGACTGTGGTCGGCCTAAGAACGCACAGTATCACAAATAGTGGTACCCTGGGAGAGTAAGCGACTAGAAAAAATATCCTTGCGTTATAGTAAATTCGTTTTCTGTACCTCGAACTGATGATTGAGTCGTTGCACCTCTGTTCATATTTTAAATAAACGACCTCCAACGTAATATCACATCGGACGCTCGTTGCATTTCTGCCAAAGGAAATAAACTGCTAATAATGGTACAAGAGAAACATATGTGTAGCATAATTACACACCACCAGAAATAATGAAGGATTATTTCATCTCCGAAACTCTTCTGTTAGCAACTTTGGGTGCAGATCGAACTCACTAAGTAATTCAATCCGCTTCAAAAATTCCTATTTATCGGTAGAGGTCGCAGAGTTGGAATCACGTTGGAATGATAGGCCATGATTATTTCACCTTATGCCTTGCATGTATAGCTGTCTCTGAAGGCATTAGGGCAAAATCACAATGCTAAAAATCAGATTTACTGGGAAAAGAAAGTAAAACTAGTACGCTTAAACATTATTATACTTATGGCACAGTGTTTTCTTAGAAAACCAAACATGCAGAATATTACTTTTTGGATTTTTATATCTATGTTCCAGTTTTTTCCCCCTCACTTGAGCTAATTATGTCTAGCCTGCCATCTATCACTTCCTTTTGAACCAGTTACACAGTGACGGTTCTTTACCAAGTCTATACAGCCATCTGTTGGGAAATTACATAAACTATTTCGGCACATACAGCTGAGAAAAACGAGCATTTTGATTTGTGTGATGAAGATATTAAAGATTAATGATTTAAATGCAGCGATTGGTGACGAGGTGAACAATGAATTTGAAAAGGAAAACCTTATGGAACTATCTGGTGACGGGGAATCCCTGAGTGAGAGTGGAAGTGGAAGTGACACAAGCGCTGCGTGTGCCGATACCTGAAAACTAATAAGCAAAACTGACCACAAGTCCATAAGAATCATGAGTGTCGGCAGACCTTTTTCCAGGGGGGGGGGGGGCAGATGTTGGAAATTTGCAATCCTATAATATTAAATCATTATTTTACTGTCAAAATTTGTAATATTTGAGGCAGATAACCGTATCAATTTGTGCTAAATAAAAATTGTTCTTTACATCAAAATTAAAACAATAGTTTAATAGTCAGTAACTGGCTGCACATCAAGTTCACCAACTTCCAATGGGGGGCCGCGGGCCCCCCTTGACCCCGTTTCGCGACGCCCATGAAAAGAATACACGTTTTCCAAGAATTAGGTCTAAAATTGAATCTTGCGTCTGATGCTGAACAATTCGAGTATTTTAGTTTGCTTTTCACTAATGAGGTAATATCACAAATTGCAAAAGAAATAACTAAGTACGCGGGAGAAACATATTTCAGGGTTACGAACATCATGGCCATCTACTTGAAAATAATCTTGGGATTACCTGCCTGTTGTAAAACTATATATATATATTTTTTTTTTGGGGGGGGGGGAGAGATTATAATACAGAACATAGGGCTGGTTTCACTTCCGGAACTAAAGGATTATTGGTCCACTGATAGGCGACAAACTTTTTCCATTATGTTATGCCTCGTTATAGATTTTTGCACCTTTTCTCATTTAATGTTTTGTATCCTTATGAGTCCACGGAACTGGAGTGTTGTTCACATGTACGTTACCGTACTTACGTGAATTTTTAATCAGGGAATTATTTGATACGTGAAGTTGGTCGACTAAAATTTAGTGCAATACAAAAACTGTCACTTATGCCGTTCTTCCACGGAGGTTACCGAGGTTACATTAGGTTAACTCTGTATAAGGACTTAAGAAAACTATGGTGCTATATATTGCAGCATACCGTTTTTACCAATATATTCATAAAACGGGTTAGATCGAAAGTATCGAAGTATCAAAGGTTAGGTATATATAGGCAAAGTTAAGAAAACTATGGTTTTATTATGTTGTAACTCGCTAAGAATTGAGCATTGCGAGCAAAGCGAGTGTTTACTAATATTTATAAAACGACTTACACATGTGCAATTGAGTGCAAAAACGATATAAGTAACTATTAAGGGTACGAAATAACCATCTTCTTGGCGCTGCATGTTGGGAATGGTGCACAGGATATCACTGCTCCATCTTTAGGAGGATAATATAATTGAACTTCTAAAAAAAAATTCAAGATTAGTTTTTACCTACCAGGCAAAAAAATATATAGCAGGATTGTGACTTGGGCTATCACTAGGCGTACCAGATCCGGACTAAATGGGGTTGTTGAGTAACCTAGTGGGCCCGCGCTATATTTTTGTGCTTATATGTTTGTATTTTTTTAAACTCCATTTTTGATTCAATACCATGTTCAGCTTCATTTAGCCTAAATATACACAGCATTTATTAGCATTATTTACTAGATAGGTCAAAGACCAATAAAATGCAGTATGAATACAGTGTACATGAGCGTCGGCAGACTTTTCTTCGGGGGGGGGGGGGGGTATGCAATGGACGCGCGCGCGCGCACGCGCACACACACACACACACACACACACACACACACACACACACACACACACACACACACACACACTTTTATTAAAAATACTTTTTTTTTTTTTTTTTTTTTTTTTTTTTTTTTTTTCAGGGTGCTTATAATACATAAGAGAGAAATTAAAAAATATGTTCAGTATTTCTTAGTCCGAAATAAACTGTTTTCTTGTCCTCATGATTAGCATGTGCAGCACATTGACCACACAAACATCCGTACACAGCAAAAGTACTGAACTACGCGCTACAGAGGTTTTGTTTAGAATAAACAGTCTAAGATTAGAATTTAGTAAACAGCTCAGCAGTAACATATACCAGTCGCTCATGCTTATGATATCCAATGTTTATTGTATACGAAGAAAATAGATAACACAAGATAGGCATTTAATTGTCAGCAATTCTTGCCGGACGTGCACCTTAGACGCATTAACTAAGTGGAGTGGAGTTCTTATAGATAGTTGTTACCTTAAATGTGAACTCGTACTGTATGTGTGCGGTACTAAAGCGCAATTTCAGTTTATTCTTTCTATAACAGCTACTATATTCGAAGTGAAATATCCTAAATGACACTTCACTTGCTACAGCAGAGTTAAAATAAAATAGTGTTAACTTAAAAGGGGGACACCGGCCTAAGATTGCAGTGGCGGTTTTAGTTCATTCTCTCAAAGAACACTTCGTCCGAGTTATTGTTTCCCTTAACTATTATTAGTACAGTATCACCATGAGTCCTAGGGCGAGAAGATCTGACGTGTGGAATTACTTAAAAAAATACTCGGAATAAAGTTGTAACGTGTGAAGTGTGCAAAAAAAGTATTTTGGCAATACAACAAATTTAAAAATGCATTTAAAGAGATTGCACCCGACTCTGTTCTTATTTAGCCAGCGCCCTACCAGAGATGAAGAAAATCAGGACAACCCGGAACCATCTACTAGTACCCAGCAATCATTTCAAGCAGTTCCAGAAATACCACCTTCAACTTCAAAAGCACCTATATAGCGTTCCACTCTTAGAAGACAGTATGGAGTTAAATGGGACATCTCTGTCTCTATCTAGCGCATACAAGTTGCCATTAGCCGCGTCCTTTTCTACCCTCGCGCTGTTGCAAGATTACTAATAGCATGGTATAAATATTCATTTGTTATAAATTTCAGGTTTGGACACATTATCCTATGCAGAATTTTTTTCTCTATCAGGTTATATCCTTTTCAGAGTCATTATACATTTCTATAGGTCCAAATTTCTTCAGAAAACGTTTTTTTCTATAGAAGTCCGATATTTGCTGTTTCTATACTCATCACGCACTAACTAACAAACTAACTGCTAGAATGCATCTATATTTTTTTCTTAGGTATAGTAAACCATAGTGCTACTACCTGCCTACTTTGAATTGTCTATGTTTACCCAGTTAAGTGTTACAATTTTTTAAATTAAATGTTTTCGGAAAATTTTATATCTGTGCACTGCAAAAGTTACGCAGTGTGAAACTTTTTTGTTATTGAGTTTACATCAGGGAACCAACGAGAACAAATGTTGAGGAAGGTTGGAGAAAGTTTTTAAAATAAACCAAAAGACAGTAACCTCTTTCTGTTATCCAGTAAGGCAAACAAAAGGTATTCATCTATTCAGCGTCAGGCCTGACACAGAAGATAGTATAAGGAGCAGCACTAGCATTAGTTCGAAAGAAGCCGTGTGTGTAACTGTGAGCTGTTATTGCGTTATTTGTTTAATATTTTTGTAAATATTTGTAATTATGGAGGGGGAAGCTAGGAAGGGACGATATGTTGGTAAATTAAGAAGTAAGGAACGCCAAACAATTATGAACGTGTTAGATTATTTTTGAAGTAAAATGCGTGTAAGTAAGGCAGTAAAAGAAACAGCTAAGGCTATCGGGTGTTCAGAAGCAGTAGTGTGTATGATTAAAAAGGAACTAATGAAAGGACCTCTAAGAACGCCATCGAAAAAGAAAGCAAAAAGGGCGGGACTACACAAAACGCTAGCTTAACGCAATATGATTGAATAGTGTAAAGTGGAGTGCGGCGAATTGTTCATTCTTTACTGTTTGCAAATATTCCACCCACGCTGAATATAATTTTGTCACGGTTCAACAAGTGACGAGACCCTACCAAATTTCTCAAGGGCCACTCTGATTTGGGGTTCGATTATGAAAGAAGGGGTAACAAGTGCATATTAATAGAAAGAGACGATATCGGTATCATCAGATGGCGACATAAATATCTAAAAAACATAAAAAGGTTTAGGGACCAGGGGAAATCAGTTGTTTATACAGACGAGTCATTTGTAAATTTAAGTCATACAGTAACAAAGGCATGGAGGGATACCAAAGTTAAAAGTGCCCATCTCGTCAAGCAGCAATTGAAGGACTAAGTACAGGACTCTGGTCACCTCGGGGTCGCGCGCGGAGAAAGATTCGCAACTAGTACATGTTGCAACACTGCGCTCCATTTAACGTGTACTGTCTTTTAAGGGTGGAACGCGCTTTACATCTGAAGGAGAAGCCACATCTGGTCCACCAGCAAAGCGACCTTGGCAACGACAATTACGATTAGCCGCTGTCCGAGAGAACACACTCTCGGATTTATTCCGAAAAGGGGCAAATTGATATCTGTATTAATAAAATGATAGCAGTAGACTATCAGCCACTTTCAATTGTGGAAAATCGTGGATTCTTGGAGTACAGCAAGAAGTTAAATCCACTGTATGCTGTGCCCAGTCGGAAAACGTTATCCACGAAGTTTTTGCCAGAAATGTACAACAATGTTAAGTCCAAAGTGATAGACATGTTGAATAAAGTGAATAGTGTGGCCATTACGACAGACATGTGGACTTCGGACAGCCATGTTTCATATATAACTTGTCACATGTCATTTTATTTATGAAGACCAGCTCAATTCTACTGTTCTGGCAACTAGGGAGCTTAGTCATCCTCACACAGGAGTAAATATTGCAGCATCTCTAAGCGCAATATTTGAGGAGTTTAATATTTCAAATAAAATAATCACTGTGGTGTCAGACAACGCAGCCAACATGAAAAACGCTATTAATGAACATTTGCGGAAGTTCCATCATCCTTGTGTAGCACATACGTTAAATCTGAGTGTCAGTGAAGCCATCAGCAAAAATGAGAAGCTGGGAGCGGTACTTACAAAATGCAGGACTTTGGTGGGCCACTTCAAACATAGTGACGCTGCAAACGCCAAACTTCATGAAGATGGGGACTGCCTATACTCAACGTAAAACAGGACGTGCCTACGAAGTGGAACTCAACTCTCATAATGATTTAGCGATTAGCACAAGTTAAGGACCCTCTTACAGTTTCTTTGGCGAACCTTTCAAAGGCACCGTCCAATTTGGAAGCAGAGGACTGGAAGTTACTTATTGACTGCATACCGATTCTCAAACCCTTGGAGAAAATGACAACAGAGTTATCTGGAGAGAATTACCCACCAATTTCTCTTGTGATTCTCTTAGTTAGAGGCCTTCAGTTCACGCTCAGAAGTAAAACACCCGAAACAGTTGCGGGAGAACTTCTAAAGAACACATTAGTAGATGTGGTTGCAAGACGACTGGGTGCATTTAAAATGAATAAAATAGCAGCAAAAGCCACATTTCTGGATCCCAGATTGAAGAAGATGGCATTTGGTGTGGAAGAAAATGCCATCAATGCTCAAAAATGGATAGCTGAAGAACTAACAGCAATGGTTAAACGAAGAAGAAGGGGCAACTCCTGCCGTTCCTTTGCCAGATGCCAGAGAAGAGAGGGATTCCTTGTGGATACTCTTCAATAATAAGGTAGCAACTGCTAAAACTACTGTAACACCAACTACTACAGTGACCTTAATGCTACGACAGTATGTAGAAATGCAATATTTGGAAAAAACGAAAAAACCACTCGAGTTTTGGAAACGTCATAGAAACATATTTCCAGAATTGTACGAGCTCCATTTAAAATATATGTGTATCCCAGCAACTTTTGTCCCATCTGAACTGGTTTTTTCAAAAACTGGCCAGCTAGCAAACGTGAGAAGAAATAAACTGTCATCAAAGAATGTGGGCAGGATTATTTTATTCAATAGCTATTTCACGTAAGATTTGTTTCCCTACGTTTTCCAAAACAGCAGTTCTTTAAGCGTGTTGTAATCCTGAAGTGTTGGCTAACATAGTGAACATTTTCTGTGCAGTTAATACAAGTGAGCATGATTAAATATGTCGGTACTCCAGATAAATGATTATAATTATTAGATCACATCCACCGATCATAAGTGACTATATGGGACGTAACAAGAGGTTCTTAAATATACCTAATAACTGTCATTACCATCCCTACAATAATCGCAACAATTTGAAAATTGCTAATAATTACAGTGATATTCAAATATATGTAGTTTCATGTATACATTTAGTAGGTATTATGATAAGCACCATTTCTAAGAAAGTTTTGTAAACAAAGTGTTTATATTTCCACGATTCGAAAATGCCTATATACTTGTAGTATTTTTACAATGAAGAAAATTGTATTAATTATTTTCGGAAGTGGGAGGAGAAAACCAAATGTGATTGTGTGTCGTAAAAGAAAAGTGAATAGAGAATATCACGTGAATATAATACGTTATTTTCCTTTTTCAAACATAAAGAATATTGTGTGATTTTTTTTTTTTGGGGGGGGGGCGGGAAGAAGTAGAGAAACAAATAGGATTGTGTTTCGTAAAAGAAAAGTGAGTAGAGAAAACCATGTGAATTTAATACATTCCCTTCCTTTTTCAAACATAAAGAATATTGTATGATTTTTTTTGAAAGAGGGAGTAGAGAAACAAATGTGATGGTGTCTCTTAAAATAAAAGTGAGTAGAGAAAACCATGTGAATGTAATACATTGTCTTTCTTTTTCAACCATAAGGAATATTGTATGACTTTTTTGGACGGAGTAGAGAATAAAATGTGATTGTCTCGTAAAAGAAAAATGGCTAGAGAAAACCATGTGAATGTAATACGTTGTCTTTCTTTTTCAAACATAAAGAATATTGTATGTATTTTTTTTTATATATATTTGGAAGAGGGAGTAGAGAAACAAATGTGATTGTGTTTCGTAAAAGAGAAGAGAAGAGAAAGCCATGTGGCTGTAATACGTTGCATTTCTTCTTCAGATATAAAGAATATTGTATGCATGTTTTTGGAAGAGGACGTAGAGAAACAAATGTGATAGTGTTTGGTACAAGAAAAGCGAGTAGAGAAAACTATGTGAATGTAATGCGTCACCTTTCTTTTTCAGTAGAGCATATTGTATGGATTGCTTTTGGAAGAGGGAGAGAGAAACAAATGTGATTGTGTTTCGTAAAAGAAAAGTGAATAGAGAATATCATGTGAATATAATACGTTGTTTTCCTTTTCAAACATAAAGAATATTGTACTTTATTTGAAGATAAGTAGAGAAACAAATAGGATTGTGTTTTGTAAAAGAAAAGTGAATGTAATACGTTGTCTTTGTTTTTCAAACGTAAAGAATATTGTATGGTTTTGTTTTCGTAGAGGAAGTAGAGAAGCAAATGTGATGGTGTCTCTTAATAGAAAAGTGAGTAGAGAAAAGCATGTGCATGTAATACGTTCTCTTTCTTTTTTCAAACATAGGCAATATTGTATGTTGATGGGCGAGTAGATAACATGTTAATGTGTTACGTAAAAGAGGGGTATAGAAAACAATGGGAACATAATACGGTGCATAGTAACATGGGTACCATCAAAATCTTCTTCGTGGAAAGAGAGAAAAAAGAACGAAAGAAAGAAATAATTAAAAAAAAAAAAAAAAAAAAAAAAAAAAAAAAAAAAAACAAAAAAACCCTCTGTGCCAATGTTCATGGTGATCGGTCAACCAGTATTGGAGTTTATCAACTTCATACACACCAACATCTATTTTTATGTATACAGATTCATATTGCAATCTTAACTCTCGATATAATTTTGTTGACATAGGAATCAACTTACTAATTACTATGCTGTACTTCTAGACCTTTAATAAATAATATTTTAATCCAAATTAATGGCATGTTGAACTTTACTTAAAATACCTTTGTATTCCAGCAACTTCTATCACATTCGAGCGGATTTCTTTTCTCTCTCTCTCTCTTTCTTTCGTTTTTTCTTTTTTTTACCATCATCCGGGTAGTTTGCAAAAATGTGAGAATAAACTAGTTGTCACCAAAAAATGTTAATTGAATTATTTTAGTGATTGAAAGTGCATTGCCCATAAGTCACGATAAAAATTGTTAATTTACACCTCTTAGTGCATTAACATTGGGACTAACCGTTGTATTTTCGTGGGTCATTTTAATGCTTTATTCGAGAACAACCATGGCGAGAACTGAATAGCATTGCTCTAGTGACAATATCATAGTATCCGAGAACTTGCATTCGAATGCAAGAGATTTCGATTAGCGAATACTACTACTAGTGAGTGACAGTATCCGAGAACTTGCATTCGAATGCAAGAGATTTCGATTAGCGAATACTACTACTAGTGAGTGACAGTATCCGAGAACTTGCATTCGAATGCAAGAGATTTCGATTAGCGAATACTACTACTAGTGAGTGACAGTATCCGAGAACTTGCATTCGAATGCAAGAGATTTCGATTAGCGAATACTACTACTAGTGAGTGACAGTATCCGAGAACTTGCATTCGAATGCAAGAGATTTCGATTAGCGAATACTACTACTAGTGAGTGACAGTATCCGAGAACTTGCACTCGAATGCAAGAGATTTCGATTAGCGAATACTACTACTAGTGAGTGACAGTATCCGAGAACTTGCATTCGAATGCAAGAGATTTCGATTAGCGAATACTACTACTAGTGAGTGACAGTATCCGAGAACTTGCATTCGAATGAAACATTCGATTCTTAAAAGTATTCGAATGCAGAGTATTCGATTCTTGAAAGGATTTACTACTGTACTTCTCCGATCTCCGTTAGAAATATTTCCCGAGTATGTCGACATGCTTTAAATAACTTCCGAGGAGATGGCAATACTGTCCGGGGAAGTACAGTTACTGTGTAACTGGTTCAGCATAGGGGGATAATGGCAGGACAGACTTAATTTCCCTGATGTGAGGAAAATAATCGAATGTGTAAGTTGATAAGCCAAAAAAAACAATGTTTTGCAATTTCGCTTTTTAGGAAAATACTGTACCATAGGTGTAATAATATTCAACAGCAAAAGTTTTAGTTCCCGTTTACAGTAAACCTGATTTTAGTATTATGATTCTGCGTTAACGTCTTCGGAGTTAGCCATAAAGAGGGTCACAATATCTAAGAGTGACATGCTCTCCAACAGGGTAAGGAAACCCAGGGAATTTTTGAAGTGGATTGATTCACTATGTGAACTCAATCTCTAATTAGACCATCGCTGAGTTGTATTCTGTTTAAAGCAGAATTCGAAAGCTATGGTTAACATTGCTTGTTCCTTTTAAAAGCGAAGCTTATAGCGATAATTATAACTGCACATTTAGTTAATGGTAGAGGAATGCAGGAAAGGACACCACAAGGTTATGTGAAATGCAATTATTTGGTTCACATTAATAATATTAAAACGAATCTCTGAATTTATCTTAGTGATATAAAAATGGAACATTAAATAGATGCATGGAAATTCCAAATAAAGATATACCAACAACTATGTACAAAAATAGCACTATCTGTTTGAAAAGGAAAACAAAGAAGTAATGTTAAGAGACTTATGACCAAAATTAAGCAATCTCTCATTCCCAATATAGAATGGGACGCTGAGAACTATATTAGTTAAGATGCGTGCATACATAAAAGCTAAATTTTTCTTGTATATATATATTTCTCTAACAGAAGAATAACATTGTAATTAAACCCCATACTTTAAAATGATCTCGAACGGAAACAAATTGTCAAATAGCTATTATACTTCACCTAGTGCAATTTCAAAAAGTATATTTATGTTTAAATCAACATAACCTAACGCAGTACTATGATAAACATTCTGAATAAATCAGACAATTAATAACTGCACAACGAGTACAAGTGGGGCAAGTGGGGAGGATGAATACTCGATTGCATTCTTGTTACCCCTCTTCCCCATGTCTTCTGTAAGGAAACTCGCAATAAAAGCATTTCCGCAAATGTCTAGCATGATTAATGTGGACTACATAGAAGAATATTCGTTTGTAGGAATACCTTGAACAACAGTGAGTAGAGAAGGCCATGCGAGTAAAATAAATAACACATTTAAAATTCTAGCAGTGAAATTAAGAGACTGCCATCCTGATTTTTAGTATGCAGAAAGGACAAGTGATAATACAGTTTACATCTTCTTTTCATTGTATTAGCTTTACAATTTTTTTAAAATTGTAGCAGTTTTTCATTTTTTGAGCGTGCTGTTTGGTTAAATTACTCTCGATTATAGCAGAAAAGTATCGATTGCGCAGTTTCTCTCGCCATTTTAAGCAACTTAGTGGTGTAAAGAAATTGTGTGTGAATGTTGTGAATGATTTTCTGTAACAAGTATGAAAGAGTGTACAATGTTACCTTCTGTATCTCGGAATGTGTTTCTTTTCATTTCTACGTCCAACTTTTAGCACTTGAACTGTCTTTCTTGGTAGAATGCGAGTCTTGCGGTGTTAGACTACTAGGTGTTCTGTGGTTTAAATAGAAGTGCATATTATTTTCTCGGCCAACTCAGATCTCTTGAATCACCCGCGTAGAGCGCTCTGGTGGTGACTATTAGAAATACTTAGCAACAGTTTCCAAAACGTTGGTAGAATGCAGCACATATCACAGTGGTAGAATTGCTCGTGTCGCTATGAATTATTGTGATGCAGTCAGAGTGACAAGGATATATAATTAAGGAACGCAGAGATGAAAATATTTATGTACTACGATTGCAAAACTAGACAATACCTTCTTGTTTGCTGTAATAAAGGCGAATCTATACATATGCATGTTAAAGAAAAGTCACACCTCAGTTGGTTATGCGCTGGTCCTAAGGTCTCGGGTTCAAAACTGTTTCAAACCGATAGTCTTCAAATGTGCGTAAGCCCCCGTTAGTCGCCTGGTACCCAGCAGGCCCTCGCTGTATTTTTGTGCTTATATGCTTGCATTTATTTTTCTTAATTGTATTTTTCCTTCATTCCCATGCTCAGCTTAAAATACATGATTTTTATTACCACCATCTTACTAAATTGATGAAAGATAAACAAAAGGTAGTATGAGTACACCATAGGTACGTTATAATCTGTACTACACTACATATTCGTTGTGCTGGTGCTGAGTAGTAATAAATAATGACATTTATGCCTAAGAAGTTCCTCGCTAAATATACGTTTACATTATACGCCATACTTGACTTCATAGTTTACTCAATTAGTATACGAGGTCTTGCAATATGCTGTTTCTATACAAGCGTGAGCTTCAAATTGCTATCAGAACTGCGCATGCGCTGTACATTGGAATATGCTCCAGGGTAAGAACGCCCCCTACTCATTTTGCACGAATATCGCTAAGTTGTTAATTTTCGGCATTGGCGGGACTTCAGTTTCCAAGCTCTTGGTTAACATAAATGGTACACTGGTTAAACCGAACTTTCGAGAAATGATCTACTACAAGCGAGTGCCTCATGTCTTTCAAAGAAATCGTTTCAATCAGTGTTCAATACCAATATAGTCAAGTAGAGCGGTAGACAAGTCTCTGATATTGATACAGCCTTTCTTTCCTTTTTTATTTTATTTTGCACTGGTGTTAGTGGTGGAATCATGCGAGAATTGAGTAGAAGTGTTTACGTGCCTGTGCTTTGGCGGTCGTCTCATCTTGCAGGTGATTTTTGAGTGATCCTTGGTGTCCTGAAGCAGATACTGGAGTGACATGGCTCTTACTTGCAGGGAGTGCGTCAATTGGTTGGATTGTGTCTTATTGGCGGACAAATTGTGTGAGGTTGCAAATATAGCCGTTATATATTCACCTCCGATGACGTCTATGCCATTTCATTCGGTCAGTCTCTGGTTCGTATCCAGTAGGTGACCAATCCGACCGATGTTTCAGAGTTTTATCTCGATTACAAAAGATTAGATATTCAATACCATGATCCACAGTTGCACCTAAGTGTAAAAGTGTATAAAACTGTAAATAGGCGGTAGATGCGACTGCTCTTCCATCTATATTAGGATAATGAAACCATGTGGACGAGTGCCATCTGTCGGGTAGTTTAGAAGCAACTAGGCGCGGTAGCAAGATGGTGTTTACAGAGATGACACCGACCTTTCCTTTTTACAACCGACACGCAATGGCAAGCTTTCCAAATACATCGTAATGACGTTCGTAACCCGGCAATATTTTTATCTCGCGTACCTAGCAATTTTTTTGTATTAGTTCATTAGTGAAAAACAGACTACAATAGCCTTAGGGTTCGGTATCAGACGCAAGCGGAACAACTACCTTACTGTACTTCCCCTATAGAAACATTTCCAGTGTATGTCGAAACAGTTGAACTAGTCTCCGAATAGATGGCAGTACAGAGACCATACAACTGGTTCAACACAATGATATAGATGGCACGATAGGCTTAATTTGCCGTATGTAAGGAAAACAAACGAAAATATAGTATTAGAATCCCGAAAGGCAGTATTTTGCACATTAGGGCTTATAGGAGAACTTTGTCCCATGAGTGTAATTATGTTCAGCAGCAATAGTTTTGCTCCTTTTTTACAGTAAACCTAATACTAGCATTGTAATTCTGTCTGAATACCTTTGGATCAGCTATAAATACAAGCCAAACTGGAATTGCCACCATATCTCACCAGCAAAGTCATACCATGCCATTCTACTGAATAGCCTTTCCCTAATTTTCATATCGGAAGTTATATCTCATACGCGGTAGTCACGCAGCAAGAGCTGTAGGGCTGAACCTCAGCCTGACAGTAGCTCGTCGTTGTCGTGTCACCTTATCAGCAGGCTATGGGAAAGATTCTGTTATCCTAGGATAGGAGTAACCGCAGGGAGTAACACATCAAAAGTTCTAATTTCTGGTGAGACGACTCTACGTCACGTGAACCTAGAGGAAAGCGTGGCGCATGGCCCGTGGCTTGCGGAAAGATAAAACCAGTGGGTGCCGACTGGAATAGGCACTTCCGGTTCTTCATCATTCCGTCAAGGTCACCGGTGTGAAAGGTACATTTCGAGCGCTGCACGTCAATTTTAGAACATGTGATTGTCAACAGATGTCTCTTTTTACCGGATGTCAATGGAGGTAGAGCAAGCATCAGTGATGCCAATATTCGTTATTATGGGGGTATCGTTTAATTAAACAATTTAACAGGAAATTCTGAATAAAACAATAAAACGAAGGAATAAATTGTACAATAAAAGGAATTACCTAATGACCGAACTGATTCAATACCAAATGTGAATACATTACAGATCTAGTTTCGTAATTGAATGGAGTGTAAGTTGGCGATGTGACACGCAGTGACGTAATTTAAAAGTGTTTTTAATTTGAAACATGGTTAACGTTTGTGATATTATTAACGGCAGCGGAGCGAAAATAAATCTGGAAAAAATATTCTTGTATTTGTAAAACTCGCAAGATTTTAAATATGTGCTAGAGTGTATGAGCGGCAAGAGGAAACAAATCTACTGTTACAAGGTCGTTGGTAAGTATGATTCATGTATTAAATACATAAATGTAAAATGATGTCAGTTAAATCATGACATAACCTGAATTGTAGTGTATCTGCATTACTTATTTTCAGTATAGAACTGTATGGTATGGACTTGACTAATATTACTTTTGCAAATCAGCTGTATTTCGAATCTACTCCGCTTAGAATGATAACATAAATAATAAATAGCATAGTAACTTGATAGTTTATGAACTATGAGTCAGCAACAAAAGTCCATTCGGAAATCTATTTAAAATTTGTAGTTGTTAGAAGACTAGAATTGAAAGCCTTTTCATCCTCATTTTAATATTAAATTCACCTTTGCATTCTCTGAATTTCAGAACTGTGCATATCCACAAAATGAACTACTGCAGTGCTCGACATCTCCAGAAGTGCATCTTCAGGACTGTGGCACAGATTTCCTTCATTTATCATTTGAAGTAAGTTATATTTAATACATTTTCAACTTTGCTGCAATAACCCAATGGCAGACTCATAGCTACATTATTAGTAAATTATCTTTTCTTCAATTTTGTCACTGTGAGAGATTAGTACATATAATCTGAATATTGTTGGTACAGCGTTATGACATGGCCTAGGATCATATGCTAAGACAAAGTTCTTTGTAAAATCATATTACTGTTTCATCAAGAAAATCATTTAAGTTTACAAACTTCAGTAATGAAAGATGTGGTAAAATGCCTGGTATTCATAAGCTGTAGCAATGTTTCAGTCTGCAGCACTATCTTAATATTGTTGTGATGTTACTGGTACATAGCTCATGATATCCTCACAAGAAAATAATTTCTTTGGAGAACCATTGAGATGAGATTAAAGCCGGTGTCCCACGGTCCAACGTTTTTGACCAAACTTTTTGTATCCAATGGAATTGTACACAAAAGAAACAGTGACTGTCACACTATGATGAATTTTGGTCCAACACAAATGACAGTTCACGTAGCAAGTGTGAAAAATAAACATGACAGAAGCAAATATTTTAGCGATTACTATATTAAGTATAGGTTTGCGATATATTTCCATGAGTCTATGTAGAAAGAAAAGATGTACTACAAGTAAAAGACATTGGTGGGCACGGTCATGAGAACAGGACACGGGCCAGGGTATATTGGGTCTGCTACAGAACAAATTGAGGTTAGAGGAATTGGAAAATTATGGCAATTTTCTGCAAATTAGCGAAGCTTTATTTCTCAACCGTTTACTTCCTGTAGAAGGCAATATTTCACACTAGGACACAAATGAGACAACCTATTACAGTGCGAAAGAGATAAGGTACAATTGTAATGGTTTTAATCTTAGTATACATGGACAGGAGATTTGAACTCATTTCATAACGTAAAATTTGAACACACTGTAAACTGGGTTTCTTATTATTTATTAAGTTTAGCTATGTAATGGCCACCTTAGTAATGTATGTTAATGGTCACGAAAAATCGTTAATGAATCTTCCAGAAAAAGTTTAAACGTTTTATTAAAACACCCATCACATTAAAAGAACTATGAGCGATACGTATAAAACAACTGACTACATGTTGCCTGCACAGTCTGCCATATTGCTTTGTTACTGACGCTGATTTAGCTATTTTCAAGTTGTTTGATGAAAAAATTAGATGCAACAAAATTGTATCCAGCTCTCAGTGTCCCACGGTGCTCTTTTGTTGTATACAATGCTTTGGACCAGTATGTTGGACCGTGGACATCAGCATAAGTAAAAATATTGAAATAAAGAAACAAGTTTATGGTAAATAAGTGATACTACAATGTTGCATTTACAAAATTAGAGAAGTTTTGATCAGTGTTGTTGCTGAGAATGAAGAGAGAATGTGTTATAAGTGTCAGGATATTTTATAGTTAGTGATGGGCCAGCTAAATTATAGTATCCTGAAAAAACCAAATGTTGTCATTCGGTTTAGCCATTCATATAAACATGTTGAAATATAACCAATAAAGACAGTTTTCTTTTCAATATTCATACACCTGAAGTTACAATTGTATTTGGTTCTGTGTTGCATTAAAATTATATTTGCAGCACAGGTGTAAACAGAATTTTAGCCACAAAACTGTAATTAATGATCTTAGATATAGTCTTACTCATTTATTAATTGCTCAATTTGTTCAGAATGTTTGCCATTGTATTAGATTATGTTTATTTAAATGTAAATATACTTTTTGACATTGCACTAGATGAAGTATAATACTATTTGACAAGTTTGTTTTTGGTCGAGATCATTTAATAGTTTGGGGTATAATTACAACAATGCTATTCTTGTGTTAGAGATATATACAACAAAAAATTACTTTTTTTATGGATGCATTTTAACTAATATAGTTCTCAGCGTCCCATTGGGAATGACAGATTGCTTAATTTTGCTCAGAGGTCTCCTTAATTGCGCTTGAGGCCCTTCTTTGTGCTGTATATCTACAACACAGGATCCTTCCCTTCTGAAGGAAGCTGTGCTAGAGATCTTTATGTCTGAAAATCCTCGCCCTCAGCCACATTCAAACACCCAGGGCACATACACAAAATCAACAATCAGTGTGCAGCCAAGTCACACCAACAATATAGAAACAAATCTGTGTTGTATCACACAGGTTTAGAAACTAGAATGTAATATGTTTTGAACTGATCAGTAGTACTATAGAATATGCACTCAGAGTAGGAAATTGTACCAAACTAAATTTTGATTACGATGGGACTTGAAATCGTTTTGAAATGAACTATATGAAATACTGATGAATTATTTGCACTGTTTCCTGTTGTTTGTTTCAGGAGAGCATAATTGGATTTGGCAGCTCCTACCATGGATAGCGTTATATATATTATGTATATTTTTCATACTGCTTGGTTGCTGACACTGTCTCATGTACTAATTTTAAACGTTTAAATAAACTATGAATGCCATATGAAACAATCTCAAATTTCAGGTCTTTCTCTTAATACATTCTTTGGTAAACTTGTGCAGAAAATAATGTATAACTATGTTAAAGTGTAATTGCTTTTCAAACTCTTATTAAACATAGGCATTAACATGACTTCTTTGTTCTCTATTTAAAATAGTGCTGGTTTTTTTGTACATAGTTGTTGGTGTATGTTCATTTAGAATCTATTTAGTTTTTTATTCCTTGGTCACTAAGGTTATCTTTCAGAAGTTTGTTTTAACATTATTACTGATTTACTGTGTACAAAAAAAGTTGCATTACACATAACCTTGTGATATCCTTTCCTGTTTTCCTCTGCCATTAACCCAATGTGTACTTATAATTGCTGTAAACTTTGAAATTCTTGAGAGAAATAAAATAAAAATATATTGCATAATCTCAACAATTTGTGTGATATTACACTCTCCATCAGATTACTAAAGTTGTGATTAATTGAAGACAAATATTCATACATAGAAAAAACTGTCAAGTTTAGAAGTGGCTTCTTCTTGCCAATCTTATATTCAGGAATTGATTGAACTTCTTTCGAAGTCACATCTCGCGCACTCATGAATTGTTTAGAGCACATTGCAAATTTTCACATATTAGCATAATATGCATTACATCAGCTACTTGGACAAGAATCATGTAGCTCATGTAGTGCGTATTACGCTAATATGTGAAAATTTAAAATGTGCCGGAAACAATTCACGAGTGCGCGAATTGTGATTTCGAAAGAAAGAAATTCGGCATTTGATTTTGGCGCGGAGTAGGCACGAAGGAGGGATGGATGTAGGGCTGCTCGGTCGATATAGAGGCGTACTGCATTATCGACGGATCGTTAGTTCGCGCCGGTGCCGGTGTGAAAGGTAGCGACATCAGCGCCATTTGTGACATCATCCTCTAACACAGAGTCGATCATCTGGTATAATCTGTGGATAAAACTGTGCACCAACATCCTGTGCATAGCCCTCAGGGAAAACTTGTTTTCAGTGATGCCAATATAGTTGTTTTTAAACTAAAAATGGTCTTTTTGGGAAGATGATTAGTTGGCAAAATTTACAAATTTAACATTGCTATATAGCGTTTCACTCTTAGAAGACAGTATGGAGTTAAATGGGACATCTCTGACTCTATCTAGCGCATACAAGTTGCCAGTAGCCGCGTCCTTTTCTACCCTCGCTCTGTTGCCAGATTCCTAATAGCATGGTATAAATATTCATTTGTTATAAATTTCAGGTTTGAACACATTATCCTATGCAGAATTTTTTTCTCTATCAGGTTATATCCTTTTCAGAGTCATTATACATTTCTATAGGTCCAAATTTCTTCAGAAAACGTTTTTTTTCAATAGAAGTCCGATATTTGTTGTTTCTACACTCATCACGCACTAACTAACAAACTAACTGCTAGAATGCATCTATATTTTTTTCTTAGGTAGAGTAAACTATAGTGCTACTACCTGCCTACTTTGAATTCTCTATGTTTACCCAGTTAAGTGTTATAATTTTTTAAATTAAATGTTTTCGGAAAATTTTATATCTGTGCACTGCAAAAGTTACGCAGTGTGAAACTTTTTTGTTATTGAGTTTACATCAGGGAACCAGCGAGAACAAATGTTGAGGAAGGTTGGAGAAAGTTTTTAAAATAAACCAAAAGGCAGTAACCTCTTTCTGTTATCCAGTAAGGCAAACAAAAGGTATTCATCTATTCAGCGTCAGGCCTGACACAGAAGATATATAAGGAGCAGCACTAGCATTAGTTCGAAAGAAGCCGTGTGTGTAACTGTGAGCTGTTATTGCGTTATTTGTTTAATATTTTTGTAAATATTTGTAGTTATGGAGGGTGAAGCTAGGAAG
Source organism: Tenodera sinensis (assembly GCA_030765045.1). Lineage (NCBI taxonomy): Eukaryota > Metazoa > Arthropoda > Insecta > Mantodea > Mantidae > Tenodera > Tenodera sinensis. Next base: position 26,230,934 of record CM060962.1, on the reverse strand, counting down.
GGACGATATGTTGGTAAATAAAGAAGTAAGGAACGCCAAATAATTATGAATGCGTTAGATTATTTTTTAAGTAAAATGCGTGTAAGTAAGGCGGTAAAAGAAACAGCTAAGGCTATCGGGTGTTCAGAAGCAGTAGTGTGTATGATTAAAAAGGAACTAATGAAAGGACCTCTAAGAACGCCATCGAAAAAGAAAGCAAAAAGGGCGGAACTACACAAAACGCTAGCTTAACGCAATATATTTTGAATAGTGCAAGGTGGAGTGCGGCGAATTGTTCATTCTTTACAGTTTGCAAATATTCCACCCACGCTGAATATAATTTTGTCACAGTTCAACAGTGATGAGACCCTACCAAATTTCCCAAGGGCCACTCTGATTTGGGGTTCGAATATGAAAGAAAGGGTAACAAGTGCATATTAATAGAAAGAGACGATATCGATATCATCAGATGGCGACATAAATATCTAAAAAACATAAAAAGGTTTAGGGACCAGGGGAAATCAACTGTTTATACAGACGAGAGTCATTTGTAAATTTAGGTCATACAGTAACAAAGGCGTGGAGGGATACCAAAATTAAAAGTGCCCGTCTCGTCAAGCAGCAATTGAAGGACTAAGTACAGGACTCAGGCCACCTCGAGTCGCTCGCGGAGAAAGATTCGCAACTAGTACATGTTGCAACACTGCGCTCCATTTAACGTGTACTGTCTTTTAAGGGTGGAACGCGCTTTAGTTACCGATCCATTAGTCTCCTACCTGTTGTCTCGAAAGTGTTGGAGAAACTGTTCCTGTCCCGCCTCGGACCTCTATTGGAGGAAAAAGGTCTCCTACCGGAACACCAGTTTGGTTTTCGTTCTGGCCACTCCACGACTGAGCAACTAGTGCGTGTAGCCGAAAAAGCTTCCCTGGCTTACCAGGAGAGGGCTAAAACGGTGGCATTGTTGCTTGACGTGGAAAAGGCATTTTCTACCACCTGGCACGAGGGGCTTGTCTACTAGCTCATACAGCACGAAATCCCCCCTCCATACATTTACTTGGTGGCTAGTTTCCTACAGGAACGTAGCTTCCGAGTGAAAGTGGAGGGATCATTCTCTAGAGAAAGGCCCATTGGCGCAGGAGTCCCCGAGGGCAGTGTACTGTCACCGGCGCTCTTTGCAGCTTACATGGCCGATCTCCCCACGCACCCAAACACACTCATCTGTCAGTATGCGGACGATCTCATGATCTTCGCTACTAACAAGAACCCGCGCTACAGCTACCGTCAAGTACAAGCCCATCTCTGTGCCATCAGTAGATGGTGCGAGAACTGGCGCATGTCTATTAACACGGTGAAAAGCTCTGCGATTCTCCTGGCGAACACGTTGGCAAACCGGCTCCCGCGAGACCTCGTGCTTCGGCGCCGTCGGATCCCTTGGATCACTACGGCGAAGTATCTCGGGGTCACGCTGGACCGGCGGCTGACGTACAGACACCACGTCAGGGGCAAAGTACTACAAGGCCACGCTGCTCTCCGGCAGCTATACCCAATACTCAGTTCCCAAACCATGCCCTTACGCCTGAAGCTCCAGCTGTATCGAGCGATTAACTCGCCTCTGGTCCTGTACGGATGTGAGATCTGGGGAGTGGTGGCAAAGTCCACCTTCGTCGGACTCCAGACGTTGCAGAACCGGGCATTAAGGATGATCTACGACACTGGTTGGAGATTTCCTGCCCATATCCTACACGAACACTCCGGCATCCCGTACATTGTCGACGTGATTAAAACTCGCGCTCGAACAATGTACAATGAACTCCAGAACCACCCTATCCCACTGGTGACAATACGACCAGAGACAGCCACGCCGCCTACCATCCAAAAGATTGCCGATCATAAGTGACTATATGGGACGTAACAAGAGGTTCTTAAATATACCTAATAACTGTCATTACCATCCCTACAATAATCGCAACAATTTGAAAATTGCTAATAATTACAGTGATATTCAAATATATGTAGTTTCATGTATACATTTAGTAGGTATTATGATAAGCACCATTTCTAAGAAAGTTTTGTAAACAAAGTGTTTATATTTCCACGATTTGAAAATGCCTATATACTTGTAGCATTTGTACAATGAAGAAAATTGTATTAATTATTTTCGGAAGTGGGAGGAGAAAACCAAATGTGATTGTGTGTCGTAAAAGAAAAGTGAATAGAGAATATCATGTGAATATAATACGTTGTTTTCCTTTTTCAAACATAAAGAATATTGTGTGATTTTTTTTTTGGGGGGGGCGGGAAGAAGTAGAGACAAATAGGATTGTGTTTCGTAAAAGAAAAGTGAGTAGAGAAAACCATGTGAATTTAATACATTCCCTTCCTTTTTCAAACATAAAGAATATTGTATGATTTTTTTTAAAGAGGGAGTAGAGAAACAAATGTGATTGTGTCTCTTAAAATAAAAGTCAGTAGAGAAAACCATGTGAATGTAATACATTGTCTTTCTTTTTCAACCATAAGGAATATTGTATGACATTTTTTTGGACGGAGCAGAGAACAAATTGTGATTGTCTCGTAAAAGGAAAATGGCTAGAGAAAACCATGTGAATGTAATACGTTGTCTTTCTTTTTCAAACATAAAGAATATTGTATGTATGTTTTTTTTTTTTTTTTTTTTTTTTTTTTTTTTTTGGGAGAGGGAGTAGAGAAACAAATGTGATTGTGTTTTGTAAAAGAAAAGTGAGTAGAGAAAAGCATGTGCATGTAATACGTTCTCTTTCTTTTTTCAAACATAGGCAATATTGTATGAATTGTATGTTGATGGTCGAGTAGATAACATGTTAATGTGTTACGTAAAAGAGGGGTATAGAAAACAATGGGAACATAATACGGTGCATAGTAACATGGGTACCATCAAAATCTTCTCCGTGGAAAGAGAGAAAAAAGAAAAAAGAAAAGAAAAAAAAACTCGGTGCCAATGTTCATGGTGATCGGTCAACCAGTATTGGAGTTTATCAACTTCATACACACCAACATCTATTTTTATGTATACAGATTCATATTGCAATCTTAACTCTCGATATAATTTTGTTGACGTAGGAATCAACTTACTAATTACTATGCTGTACTTCTAAAGCTTTAATAAATAATATTTTAATCCAAATTAATGGCATGTTGAACTTTACTTAAAATACCTTTGTATTCCAGCAACTTCTATCACATTCGAGCGGATTTCTTTTCTCTCTCTCTCTCTCTCTTTCTTTCGTTTTTTCTTTTTTTACCATCATCTGGGTAGTTTGCAAAAATGTGAGAATAAATTAGTTGTCACCAAAAAATGTTAATTGAATTATTTTAGTGATTGAAAGTGCATTGCCCATAAGTCACGATAAAAATTGTTAATTTACACCTCTTAGTGCATTAACATTGGGACTAACCGTTGTATTTTCGTGGGTCATTTTAATGCTTTATTCGAGAACAACCATGGCGAGAACTGAATAGCATTGCTCTAGTGACAATATCATAGTATCCGAGAACTTGCATTCGAATGCAAGAGATTTCGATTAGCGAATACTACTACTAGTGAGTGACAGTATCCGAGAACTTGCATTCGAATGCAAGAGATTTCGATTAGCGAATACTACTACTAGTGAGTGACAGTATCCGAGAACTTGCATTCGAATGCAAGAGATTTCGATTAGCGAATACTACTACTAGTGAGTGACAGTATCCGAGAACTTGCATTCGAATGAAACATTCGATTCTTAAAAGTATTCGAATGCAGAGTATTCGATTCTTGAAAGGATTTACTACTGTACTTCTCCGATCTCCGTTAGAAATATTTCCCGAGTATGTCGACATGCTTTAAATAACTTCCGAGGAGATGGCAATACTGTCCGGGGAAGTACAGTTACTGTGTAACTGGTTCAGCATAGGGGGATAATGGCAGGACAGACTTAATTTCCCTGATGTGAGGAAAATAATCGAATGTGTAAGTTGATAAGCCAAAAAAACAATGTTTTGCAATTTCGCTTTTTAGGAAAATACTGTACCATAGGTGTAATAATATTCAACAGCAAAAGTGTTAGTTCCTGTTTACAGTAAACCTGATTTTAGTATTATGATTCTGCGCTAACGTCTTCGGAGTTAGCCATAAAGAGGGTCACAATATCTAAGAGTGACATGCTCTCCAACAGGGTAAGGAAACCCAGGGAATTTTTGAAGTGGATTGATTCACTATGTGAACTCAATCTCTAATTAGACCATCGCTGAGTTGTATTCTGTTTAAAGCAGAATTCGAAAGCTATGGTTAACATTGCTTGTTCCTTTTAAAAGCAAAGCTTATAGCGATAATTATAACTGCACATTTAGTTAATGGTAGAGGAATGCATGAAAGGACACCACAAGGTTATGTGAAATGCAATTATTTGCTTCACATTAATAATATTAAAACGAATCTCTGAATTTATCTTACTGATATAAAAATGGAACAATAAATAGATGCATGGAAATTCCAAATAAAGATATACCAACAACTATGTACAAAAATAGCACTATCTGTTTGAAAAGGAAAACAAAGAAGTAATGTTAAGAGACTTATGACCAAAACTAAGCAATCTCTTATTCCCAATATAGAATGGGACGATGAGAACTATATTAGTTAAGATGTGTGCATACATAAAAGCTAAATTTTTCTTGTATATATTTCTCTAACAGAAGAATAACATTGTAATTAAACCCCATACTATAAAATGATCTCGAACGGAAACAAATTGTCAAATAGCTATTATACTTCACCTAGTGCAATTTCAAAAAGTATATTTATGTTTAAATCAACATAACCTAACGCAGTACTATGATAAACATTCTGAATAAATCAGACAATTAATAACTGCACAACGAGTACAAGTGGGGCAAGTGGGGAGGATGAATACTCGATTGCATTCTTGTTACCCCTCTTCCCCATGTCTTCTGTAAGGAAACTCGCAATAAAAGCATTTCCGCAAATGTCTAGCATGATTAATGTGGACTACATAGAAGAATATTCGTTTGTAGGAATACCTTGAACAACAGTGAGTAGAGAAGGCCATGCGAGTAAAATAAATAACACATTTAAAATTCTAGCAGTGAATTAGTGAATTTAAGAGACTGCCATCCTGATTTTTAGTATGCAGAAAGGACAAGTGATAATACAGTTTACATCTCCTTTTCATTGTATTAGCTTTACAATTTTTTTAAAATTGTAGCAGTTTTTCATTTTTTGAGCGTGCTGTTTGGTTAAATTACTCTCGATTATAGCAGAAAAGTATCGATTGCGCAGTTTCTCTCGCCATTTTAAGCAACTTAGTGGTGTAAAGAAATTGTGTGTGAATGTTGTGAATGATTGAATGGCAGCTTTTCTGTAACAAGTATGAAATAGTGTACAATGTTACCTTCTGTATCTCGGAATGTGTTTCTTTTAATTTCTACGTCCAACTTATAGCACTTGAACTGTCTTTCTTGGTAGAATGCGAGTCTTGCGGTGTTAGACTACTAGGTGTTCTGTGGTTTAAATAGAAATGCATATTATTTTCTCGGCCAACTCAGATATCTTGAATCACCCGCGTAGAGCGCTCTGGTGGTGACTATTAGAAATACTTAGCAACAGTTTCCAAAACGTTGGTAGAATACAGCACATATCACAGTGGTAGAATTGCTCGTGTCGCTATGAATTATTGTGATGTAGTCAGAGTGACAAGGATATATAATTAAGGAACGCAGAGATGAAAATATTTATGTACTACGATTGCAAAACTAGACAATAGCTTCTTGTTTGCTGTAATAAAGGCGAATCTATACATATGCATGTTAAAGAAAAGTCACACCTCAGTTGGTTATGCGCTGGTCCTAAGGTCTCGGGTTCAAATCTGTTTCAAACCGATAGTCTTCAAATGTGCGTTACCCCCCGTTAGTCGCCTGGTACCCAGCAGGCCCTCGCTGTATTTTTGTGCTTATATGCTTGCATTTATTTTTCTTAATTGTATTTTTCCTTCATTCCCATGCTTAAAATACATGATTTTTATTACCACCATCTTACTAAATTGATGAAAGATAAACAAAAGGTAGTATGAGTACACCATAGGTACGTTATAATCTGTACTACACTACATATTCGTTGTGCTGGTGCTGAGTAGTAATAAATAATGACATTTATGCCTAAGAAGTTCCTCGCTAAATATACGTTTATATTATACGCCATACTTGACTTCATAGTTTACTCAATTAGTATACGAGGTCTTGCAATGTGCTGTTTCTATACAAGCGTGAGCTTCAAATTGCTATCAGAACTGCGCATGCGCTGTACATTGGAATATACTCCAGGGTAAGAACGCCCCCTACTCATTTTGCACGAATATCGCTAAGTTGTTAGTTTTCGGCATTGGCGGGACTTCAGTTTCCAAGCTCTTGGTTAACATAAATGGTACACTGGTTAAACCGAACTTTCGAGAAATGATCTACTACAAGCGAGTGCCTCATGTCTTTCAAAGAAATCGTTTCAATCAGTGTTCAATACCAATATAGTCAAGTAGAGCGGTAGACAAGTCTCTGATATTGATACAGTCTTTCTTTCCTTTTTTTTTTTTTTTTTTTTTTTTTTTTTTTTTTTTTTTTTTTTTTTTTTTTATTTTGCGCTGGTGTTAGTGGTGGAATCATGCGAGAATTGAGTAGAAGTGTTTACGTGCCTGTGCGGTGGCGGTCGTCTCATCTTGCAGGTGATTTTTGAGTGATCCTTGGTGTCCTGAAGCAGATACTGCAGTGACATGGCTCTTACTCGCAGGGAGTGCGTCAATTGGTTGGATTGTGTCTTATTGGCGGACAAATTGTGTGAGGTTGCAAATATAGCCGTTATATATTCACCTCCGATGACGTCTATGCCATTTCATTCGGTCAGTCTCGGGTTCGTATCCAGTAGGTGACCAATCCGACCGATGTTTCAAAGTTTTATCTCGATTACAAAAGATTAGATATTTAATACCATGATCCACAGTTGCACCTAAGTGTAAAAGCTTAAAAAAGTGTAAACACTACTAGGTATTCTGTGTGTAAAAGTATATAAAACTGTAAATAGGCGGTAGATGCGACTGCTCTTCCATCTATCTTAGGATAATGAAACCATGTGGACGAGTGCCATCTGTCGGGTAGTTTAGAAGCAACTAGGCGCGGTAGCAAGATGGTGTTTACAGAGATGACACCGACCTTTCCTTTTTACAACCGACACGCAATGGCAAGCTTTCCAAATACATCGTAGTGACGTTCGTAACCCGGCAATATTTTTATCTCGCGTACCTAGCAATTTTTTTTATATTAGTTCATTAGTGAAAAACAGACTACAATAGCCTTAGGGTTCGGTATCAGACGCAAGCAGAACAACTACCTTACTGTACTTCCCCTATAGAAACATTTCCTGTGTATGTCGAAACAGTTGAACTAGTCTCCGAATAGATGGCAGTACAGAGACCATACAACTGGTTCAACACAATGATATAGATGGCACGATAGGCTTAATTTGACGTATGTGAGGAAAACAAACGAAAATATAGTATTAGAATCCCGAAAGGCAATATTTTGCACATTAGGGCTTATAGGAGAACACTGTCCCATAAGTGTAATTATGTTCAGCAGCAATAGTTTTGCTCCTTTTTTACAGTAAACCTAATACTAGCATTGTAATTCTGTCTGAATACCTTTGGATCAGCTATAAATACAAGCCTAACTGGAATTGTCACCTATTCTCACCAGCAAAGTCATACCATGCCATTCTACAGAATATCCTTTCCCTAATTTTCATATCTGAAGTTATATCTCATACGCGGTAGTCACGCAGCAAGAGCTGTCGGGCTGAACCTCAGCCTGACAGTAGCTCGTTGTCGTGTCACCTTATCAGCAGGCTATGGGAAAGATTCTGTTATCCTAGGATAGGAGTAACAGCAGGGAGTAACACACAAAAAGTTTAAATTTCTGGTGAGACGGCTCTACGTCACGTGAGCCTCCAGGAGAGGAAAGCGTGGCCCGTGGCTTGCGGAAAGATAAAACTGTGCACAAAATTTACAAATTTAACATTGCTATATAGCGTTTCACTCTTGGAAGAGTTAAATGGGACATCTCTGTTTCTCTAGCGCATACAAGTTGCCATTAGCCGCGTCCTTTTCTACCCTCCCTCTGTTGCCAGATTCCTAATAGCATGGTATAAATATTCATTTCTTATAAATTTCAGGTTTGAACACATTATCCTATGCAGAATTTTTTTCTCTATCAGGTTATATCCTTTTCAGAGTCATTATACATTTCTATAGGTCCAAATTTCTTCAGAAAACGTTTTTTTTCAATAGAAGTCCGATATTTGTTGTTTCTACACTCATCACGCACTAACAAACTAACTGCTAGAATGCATCTATATTTTTTTCTTAGGTAGAGTAAACTATAGTGCTACTACCTGCCTACTTTGAATTCTCTATGTTTACCCAGTTAAGTGTTATAATTTTTTAAATTAAATGTTTTCGGAAAATTTTATATCTGTGCACTGCAAAAGTTACGCAGTGTGAAACTTTTTTGTTATTGAGTTTACATCAGGGAACCAGCGAGAACAAATGTTGAGGAAGGTTGGAGAAAGTTTTTAAAATAAACCAAAAGGCAGTAACCTCTTTCTCTTATCCAGTAAGGCAAACAAAAGGTATTCATCTATTCAGCGTCAGGCCTGACACAGAAGATATATAAGGAGCAGCACTAGCATTAGTTCGAAAGAAGCCGTGTGTGTAACTGTGAGCTGTTATTGCGTTATTTGTTTAATATTTTTGTAAATATTTGTAGTTATGGAGGGTGAAGCTAGGAAAGGACGATATGTTGGTAAATAAAGAAGTAAGGAACGCCAAATAATTATGAATGCGTTAGATTATTTTTAAGTAAAATGCGTGTAAGTAAGGCGGTAAAAGAAACAGCTAAGGCTATCGGGTGTTCAGAAGCAGTAGTGTGTATGATTAAAAAGGAACTAATGAAAGGACCTCTAAGAACGCCATCGAAAAAGAAAGCAAAAAGGGCGGGACTACACAAAACGCTAGCTTAACGCAATATATTTTGAATAGTGCAAGGTGGAGTGCGGCGAATTGTTCATTCTTTACAGTTTGCAAATATTCCACCCACGCTGAATATAATTTTGTCACAGTTCAACAGTGATGAGACCCTACCAAATTTCCCAAGGGCCACTCTGATTTGGGGTTCGAATATGAAAGAAAGGGTAACAAGTGCATATTAATAGAAAGAGACGATATCGATATCATCAGATGGCGACATAAATATCTAAAAAACATAAAAAGGTTTAGGGACCAGGGGAAATCAACTGTTTATACAGACGAGAGTCATTTGTAAATTTAGGTCATACAGTAACAAAGGCGTGGAGGGATACCAAAGTTAAAAGTGCCCGTCTCGTCAAGCAGCAATTGAAGGACTAAGTACAGGACTCTGGTCACCTCGGGTCGCTCGCGGAGAAAGATTCGCAACTAGTACATGTTGCAACACTGCGCTCCATAGACTAGACTAGACTACCAGATGGCAGGCTGAGAACAGCCCGAGGTGTGTCATCCGTGTACCTGCCCTTTTAGGGCTTAACCACTGCATGACGGGATTAGGAAGTTATAGGATGGCTGGTGAAGAATGAGGATTGAGGATTGTTGGGAGGTAGCATTTTTTATGCTCCTCGTCGGATGTTACTTTCAGCATGCAACTGCCGTTGGGCACTGCTGATGGGTGGTCCAAATATGGATATTGGCGAAATGTTTTGGACTTCCAAACTGCTCTTGGAAGGACTGTCAGGAGTTCAGCTTGCGCTGTTGATGGGGAAGCTCCTGTGTTACCGGGGGTGCCCGCAAGCCATGCGGGGAACCCGGTGTCGCACAAGCGTGCGTTCTCTAGGGATATAGTCCCCAAGAGACCTAACCAGGGCGCTCCGATGTTGTGGAAACTGGTCGTAGAATTTTGTTGCCCGGCGCCTAATTTCGTCCTCCACGTACGGGAGGGACGAGGCTTCGTGCAGTAGTCTCGTGGGGAATCTGCGGTATACAGAATAGATTACACGAAGACCTCTATTCTGTATACGTTGCAGACGCAGGAGATGGGTGTCTGCAGCCATGCCCCAGATTTCGCAGGCATACAGGAGGATAGGGATTATGAGAGCCCGAAAGAGACGTAGCTTTAAGGGGATTGGCATCCCCGACCGCAGCATAGGGTACAATGAGGCAATTGCCCCACTGGTCCGCGCTGATAGGTCGTTGATGTGTCCCCGAAAAGTTAGGCCCTTGTCGAGCTTTACTCCCAGGTAGGTAAGGGAATCTACCCACTCAATCCTTCGGCGAAGGTATGTGAATGTGGGGAAGTTGGCGGGAAAGCGGCGTTTGGTGAAAAGTATGGCGCGGCTTTTCTCCGGGTTGATGGACAATCGCCAACGCCTACACCACTCTTGGATGAGGCGGAGGTGTCGCTGTATGGGGAGGAAGGTTCTGCGAGGGTGTTTATTTGTACAGTATAGCAGCACGTCGTCAGCATACTGGGCTATGTTAACGTGCTGCTCGGATGGAATGTCGGCCACATATACGCTGAACAGCGTAGGGGACAATACAGAACCTTCAGGGACTCCGCCTCTGATTGGCCTTCGTGTGGATTTGGTTCCCGCAACTGCGACCACAAAGGATCTATGTTTTAGGAATGAGTGTAGCAGGTGTATTAGGTGTGTGGGTAACTCCAGTTGGATGAGCTTGTAAAGGAGACCGGCATGCCAGGTCGTAGAGAAGGCCTTCTCAACATCTAGAGAAACCGCGGCGGTATAGGCTTTGTCCTGGAAACCCAGGGCAGCTGCCTCCACCACACGCAGCAACTGCTGAGATGTTGAGTGGCCAGGCCGGAACCCAAACTGATGGGGAGGGATGGCTTGAATGTCCCCTAAGATGGGAGACAAGCGGACTAGAATAAGCCTCTCGAGTACTTTCGAGAGTACAGACAGGAGACTTATGGATCGGTAGTTGGCAGGATGAACCGGGTCTTTCCCTGGCTTCAATATGCAGATCACCCGGGCCTGCTTCCACTCACGTGGAAAGTGACCAAGGGCAAGGCACATATTGAAGACCTTAGTAAGGAAGAGCACGGCCTTGAAAGGACCATTTAACGTGTACTGTCTTTTAAGGGTGGAACGCGCTTTAGTTACCGATCCATTAGTCTCCTACCTGTTGTGTCGAAAGTGTTGGAGAAACTGTTCCTGTCCCGCCTCGGACCTCTATTGGAGGAAAAAGGTCTCCTACCGGAACACCAGTTTGGTTTTCGTTCTGGCCACTCCACGACTGAGCAACTAGTGCGTGTAGCCGAAAAAGCTTCCCTGGCTTACCAGGAGAGGGCTAAAACGGTGGCATTGTTGCTTGACGTGGAAAAGGCATTTTCTACCACCTGGCAGGAGGGGCTTGTCTACAAGCTCATACAGCACGAAATCCCCCCTCCATACATTTACTTGGTGGCTAGTTTCCTACAGGAACGTAGCTTCCGAGTGAAAGTGGAGGGATCATTCTCTAGAGAAAGGCCCATTGGCGCAGGAGTCCCCGAGGGCAGTGTACTGTCACCGGCGCTCTTTGCAGCTTACATGGCCGATCTCCCCACGCACCCAAACACACTCATCTGTCAGTATGCGGACGATCTCATGATCTTCGCTACTAACAAGAACCCGCGCTACAGCTACCGTCAAGTACAAGCCCATCTCTGTGCCATCAGTAGATGGTGCGAGAACTGGCGCATGTCTATTAACACGGTGAAAAGCTCTGCGATTCTCCTGGCGAACACGTTGGCAAACCGGCTCCCGCGAGACCTCGTGCTTCGGCGCCGTCGGATCCCTTGGATCACTACGGCGAAGTATCTCGGGGTCACGCTGGACCGGCGGCTGACGTACAGACACCACGTCAGGGGCAAAGTACTACAAGGCCACGCTGCTCTCCGGCAGCTATACCCAATACTCAGTTCCCAAACCATGCCCTTACGCCTGAAGCTCCAGCTGTATCGAGCGATTATCCCGCCTCTGGTCCTGTACGGATGTGAGATCTGGGGAGTGGTGGCAAAGTCCACCTTCGTCGGACTCCAGACGTTGCAGAACCGGGCATTAAGGATGATCTACGACACTGGTTGGAGATTTCCTGCCCATATCCTACACGAACATTCCGGCATCCCGTACATTGTCGACGTGATTAAAACTCGCGCTCGAACAATGTACAATGAACTCCAGAACCACCCTATCAAACTGGTGACAATACGACCAGAGACAGCTACGCCGACTACCATCCAAAAGATTGCCGATCATAAGTGACTATATGGGAAGTAACAAGAGGTTCTTAAATATACCTAATAACTGTCATTACCATCCCTACAATAATCGCAACAATTTGAAAATTGCTAATAATTACAGTGATATTCAAATATATGTAGTTTCATGTATACATTTAGTAGGTATTATGATAAGCACCATTTCTAAGAAAGTTTTGTAAACAAAGTGTTTATATTTCCACGATTTGAAAATGCCTATATACTTGTAGTATTTTTACAATGAAGAAAATTGTATTAATTATTTTCGGAAGTGGGAGGAGAAAACCAAATGTGATTGTGTGTCGTAAAAGAAAAGTGAATAGAGAATATCACGTGAATATAATACGTTATTTTCCTTTTTCAAACATAAAGAATATTGTGTGATTTTTTTGGGGGGGGGGCGGGAAGAAGTAGAGAAACAAATAGGATTGTGTTTCGTAAAAGAAAAGTGAGTAGAGAAAGCCATGTGGCTGTAATACGTTGCATTTCTTCTTCAGATATAAAGAATATTGTATGCATGTTTTTGGAAGAGGACGTAGAGAAGCAAATGTGATTGTGTTTGGTAAAAGAAAAGCGAGCAGAGAAAACTATGTGAATGTAATGGGTCACCTTTCTTTTTCAGTAGAGAATATTGTAAGAATTGCTTTTGGAAGAGGGAGAAACAAATGTGATTGTGTTTCGTAAAAGAAAAGTGAATAGAGAATATCATGTGAATATAATACGTTGTTTTTCTTTTCAAACATAAAGAATATTGTACTTTATTTGAAGATAAGTAGAGAAACAAATAGGATTGTGTTTTGTGAAAGAAAAGTGAATGTAATACGTTGTCCTTGTTTTTCAAACGTAAAGAATATTGTATGGTTTTGTTTTGGTAGAGGAAGTAGAGAAGCAAATGTGATGGTGTCTCGTAATAGAAAAGTGAGTAGAGAAAAGCATGTGCATGTAATACGTTCTCTTTCTTTTTTCAAACATAGGCAATATTGTATGTTGATGGGCGAGTAGATAACATGTTAATGTGTTACGTAAAAGAGGGGTATAGAAAACAATGGGAACATAATACGGTGCATAGTAACATGGGTACCATCAAAATCTTCTCCGTGGAAAGAGAGAAAAAAGAAAAAAAAAAAAAAAAAAAAAAAAACCTCTGTGCCAATGTTCATGGTGATCGGTCAACCAGTATTGGAGTTTATCAACTTCATACACACCAACATCTATTTTTATGTATACAGATTCATATTGCAATCTTAACTCTCGATATAATTTTGTTGACGTAGGAATCAACTTACTAATTACTATGCTGTACTTCTAAACCTTTAATAAATAATATTTTAATCCAAATTAATGGCATGTTGAACTTTACTTAAAATACCTTTGTATTCCAGCAACTTCTATCACATTCGAGCGGATTTCTTCTCTCTCTCTCTCTCTCTCTCTCTCTCTCTCTCTCTCTCTCTCTCTCTCTCTCTCTCTCTCTCTTTCGTTTTTTCTTTTTTTACCATCATCTGGGTAGTTTGCAAAAATGTGAGAATAAATTAGTTGTCACCAAAAAATGTTAATTGAATTATTTTAGTGATTGAAAGTGCATTGCCCATAAGTCACGATAAAAATGGTTAATTTACACCTCTTAGTGCATTTAACATTGGGACTAACCGTTGTATTTTCGTGGGTCATTTTAATGCTTTATTCGAGAACAACCATGGCGAGAACTGAATAGCATTGCTCTAGTGACAATATCATAGTATCCGAGAACTTGCACTCGAATGCAAGAGATTTCGATTAACGAATACTACTACTAGTGAGTGACAGTATCCGAGAACTTGCATTCGAATGCAAGAGATTTCGATTAACGAATACTACTACTAGTGAGTGACAGTATCCGAGAACTTGCATTCGAATGCAAGAGATTTCGATTAACGAATACTACTACTAGTGAGTGACTGACAGTATCCGAGAACTTGCACTCGAATGCAAGAGATTTCGATTAACGAATACTACTACTAGTGAGTGACAGTATCCGAGAACTTGCATTCGAATGCAAGAGATTTCGATTAACGAATACTACTACTAGTGAGTGACAGTATCCGAGAACTTGCATTCGAATGCAAGAGATTTCGATTAGCGAATACTACTACTAGTGAGTGACTGACAGTATCCGAGAACTTGCATTCGAATGCAAGAGATTTCGATTAGCGAATACTACTACTAGTGACTGACAGTATCCGAGAACTTGCATTCGAATGCAAGAGATTTCGATTAGCGAATACTACTACTAGTAACTGACAGTATCCGAGAACTTGCACTCGAATGCAAGAGATTTCGATTAGCGAATACTACTACTAGTGAGTGACTGACAGTATCCGAGAACTTGCACTCGAATGCAAGAGATTTCGATTAGCGAATACTACTACTAGTGAGTGACAGTATCCGAGAACTTGCACTCGAATGCAAGAGATTTCGATTAGCGAATACTACTACTAGTGAGTGACAGTATCCGAGAACTTGCACTCGAATGCAAGAGATTTCGATTAGCGAATACTACTACTAGTAACTGACAGTATCCGAGAACTTGCACTCGAATGCAAGAGATTTCGATTAGCGAATACTACTACTAGTGAGTGACAGTATCCGAGAACTTGCACTCGAATGCAAGAGATTTCGATTAGCGAATACTACTACTAGTGAGTGACAGTATCCGAGAACTTGCACTCGAATGCAAGAGATTTCGATTAGCGAATACTACTACTAGTGAGTGACTGACAGTATCCGAGAACTTGCACTCGAATGCAAGAGATTTCGATTAGCGAATACTACTACTAGTGAGTGACAGTATCCGAGAACTTGCATTCGAATGCACGAGATTTCGATTAGCGAATACTACTACTAGTGAGTGACAGTATCCGAGAACTTGCATTCCAATGCAAGAGATTTCGATTAGCGAATACTACTACTAGTAACTGACAGTATCCGAGAACTTGCATTCGAATGCACGAGATTTCGATTAGCGAATACTACTACTAGTAACTGACAGTATCCGAGTAGCGAATACTACTACTAGTGAGTGACAGTATCCGAGAACTTGCATTCCAATGCAAGAGATTTCGATTAGCGAATACTACTACTAGTAACTGACAGTATCCGAGAACTTGCATTCGAATGCAAGAGATTTCGATTAGCGAATACTACTACTAGTGAGTGACAGTATCCGAGAACTTGCATTCGAATGCAAGAGATTTCGATTAGCGAATACTACTACTGGTGAGTGACAGTATCCGAGAACTTGCATTCCAATGCAAGAGATTTCGACTAGCGAATACTACTACTAGTGAGTGACTGACAGTATCCGAGAACTTGCATTCGAATGCAAGAGATTTCGATTAGCGAATACTACTACTGGTGAGTGACAGTATCCGAGAACTTGCATTCGAATGCAAGAGATTTCGATTAGCGAATACTACTACTGGTGAGTGACAGTATCCGAGAACTTGCACTCGAATGAAACATTCGATTCTTAAAAGTATTCGAATTCAGAGTATTAGTTTCTTGATAGGATTCGATTCTGCCCATCACTAATTGTTTCGTCTCCACAGGTAAACCGATCCTACAACATTCTGGTTGACAGAATCCAAAACTCTTCTGCAAATTAATTAGGGTGCAGATCGAATTCACTAAGTAATTCAATCCGCTTCAAAAATTCCTATCTTCAATTACACAGTTCCATAAACTGTGCTCCGTGTTCCATCCAGAGGCTCCAGAGGCAGTTTAGTCGAGTGGGGAAGCTTATTCCCCCACCCGAAGTGTCTTTACCGCAGTACCTAGCCGTTATACGGCTTTACCTGCGCGATAGTATGGTGTTTTGGTCTACAGGGATTTAATCTCTGGGAATGTTTGGGATCAGGGGTATTTTAGGGACAAGATGGATGATGGTAGGGATTGGTCCCGTAACGGGCACTGCCCATACATGCTGATTGGCTGGTTAGTCAATCAGGTGACGCGCTAATCTCCTCCTGGTTCTGGCCGTCAGTCACTCACTGAGAGGTGATCTGAGTTAGGCGTTTTACTCTGTTTTAAGTACAGATATTCATTTTGCCTTTCCCATCTGCGAAAATTAGACCGTTGGACTTACGATGTCCTTCGGCAATTTTTTAGATGGTAGTCGGCGAGGCTCTCTCTGGTCATATTGTCCCAGAGTATTCACCAGTGGATTAGGGTGGTTCTGGAGTTTGTTGTACATTGTTCGAGCGCGGGTTTTAATCACGTCGACAATGTACGGGATGCCGGAATGTTCGTGTAGGATGTGGGCAGGAAATCTCCAACCAGTGTCGTAGATCATCCTTAATGCCCGGTTCTGCAACGTCTGGAGTCCGACGAAGGTGGACTTTGCCACCACTCCCCAGATCTCACATCCGTACAGGAGCAGAGGCGGGATAATCGCTCGATACAGCTGGAGCTTCAGGCGTAAGGGCATGGTTTGGGAACTGAGTATTGGGTATATACATCACCCGAAATAATGAAAGATTATTACATCTCCGAAACTCTTCTGCTAATAACTTAGGGTGCAGATCGAATTCACTAAGTAATTCAATCCGCTTCAAAAATTCCTATTTATCGGTAGAAGTCGCAGAGTTGGAATCACGTTGGAATGATAGGCCATGCTTATTTCACCTTATGCCTTGCATGTATAGCTGTCTCTGAAGGCATTAGGGCAAAATCACAATGCTAAAAATCAGATTTACTGGGAAAAGAAAGTAAAACTAGTACGCTTAAACATTATTATACTTATGGCACAGTGTTTTCTTAGAAAACCAAACATGCAGAATATTACTTTTTGGATTTTTATATCTATGTTTCAGTTTTTTACCCCTCACTTGAGGTAATTAAGTCTAGCCTGCCATCTATCAATTCCTCCTGAACCAGTTACACAGTGACGGTTCTTTACCAAGTCTATACAGCCATCTGTTGGGAAATTACATAAACTATTTCGGCACATACAGCTGAGAAAAACGAGCATTTTGATTTTTGTGATGAAGATATTAAAGATTAATGATTCAAATGCAGCGAATGGTGGCGAGGTGAACAATGAATTTGAAAAGGAAAACCCTTATGGAACTATCTGGTGACGGGGAATCCCTGAGTGAGAGTGGAAGTGACACAAGCGCTGCGTGTGCCGATACCTGCAAACTAATAAGCAAAACTGACCACAAGTCCAAGAGAATCATGAGTGTCGGCAGACTTTTTTCCAGGGGGGGGGGGGGGCAGATGTTGGAAATTTGCAATCCTATAATATTAAATCATTATTTTACTGTCAAAATTTCTAATATTTGTTGCAGATAACCGTATTAATTTGTGCTAAATAAAAATTGTTCTTTACATCAAAATTAAAACAATAAGTTAATAGTCAGTAACTGGCTACACATTAAGTTCACCAACTTCCAATGGAGGGCCGCGGGCCCCCCTTGACCCCGTTTCGCGACGCCCATGAAAATAATATATGTTTTCCAAGAATTAGGTCTAAAATTGAATCTTGCTCTGATGCTGAACAATTCGAGTATTTTAGTTTGTTTTTCACTAATGAGGTAATATCACAAATTGCAAAATAAATAACTAAGTACGCGGGAGAAAAATATTTCAGAGTTACGAACATCATGGCTATCTACTTGAAAATAATCTTGGGATTACCTGCCTGTTGTAAAACTATATATATATATATATATATATATATTTTTTTTTTTGGGGGGGGGGGGAGAGATTATAATACAGAACATAGGGCTGGTTTCACTTCCGGAACTAAAGGATTATTGGTCCGCTGATAGGCGACAAACTTTTCCCATTATTTTATGCCTCGTTATAGATTTTTGCACATTTTCTCATTTAATGTTTTGTATCCTTATGAGTCCACGGAACTGGAGTGTTGTTCACATGTACGTTACCGTACTTACGTGAAGTTTTAATCAGGGAATTATTTGATACGTGAAGTTGGTCGACTAAAATTTAGTGCAATACAAAAACTGGCACTTATGCCGTTCTTCCTCAGGGGTTACCGAGGTTACATTAGGTTAACTCTGTATAAGGACTTTTAAGAAAACTATGGTGCTATATACTGCAGCATACCGTTTTTACCAATATATTCATAAAACGGGCTAGATCCAAAGTATCTAAGTATCAAAGGTTAGGTATATATAGGCAAAGTTAAGAAAACTATGGTTTTATTATGTTGTAACTCGCTAAGAATTGAGCATTGCGAGCAAAGGGAGTGTTTACTAATATTTATAAAACGACTTACACATGTGCAATTGAGTGCAAAAACGATATAAGTAACTATTAGGGGTACGAAATAACCATCTTCTTGACGCTGCATGTTGGGAATGGTGCACAGGATATCACTGCTCCATCTTTAGGAGGATAATATAATTGAACTTCTAAAAAAAAAATTCAAGAATAGTTTTTACCTAGCAGACAAAAAAATATATAGCAGGATTGTGACTTGGGCTATCACTAGGCGTACCAGACCCGGACTAAATGGGGTTGTTGAGTAACCTAGTGGGCCCGCGCTATATTTTTGTGCTTATATTTTTTTAAACTCTATTTTTGATTCATTACCAAGTTTAGCTTCATTTAGCCTAAATATACACAGCATTTATTAGCATTATTTACTAGATAGGCCAAAGACAAATAAAATGCAGTATGAATACAGTGTACATGAGCGTCGGCAGACTTTTCTTCGGGGGGGGGGGGGGGCATGTTGAAAGTTTACAATTAATATTAATTCATTGGCGGGTATCTTACAAATATGAGTGCTGATTCAAGACAAATCCAATTTGAGTATGCAATAAATGATAATATATGGAACAGGGACTACAAATAATCTCAGCTGGGTGTTGGAATATCGACTTGCGTAAATCGCACTGCCACACGACGTTGAACATAAAAACATTCTGCTCCAAGATATAGATGTCTTCACAGTACAAGAAGCCAATATATCAGAAGAACAGGAAATATACTTTGAAATGGATCAGTACACTACACATATACTTCCAAAGGCTCGTCAAATAGCAAGTGGTATTCTTACAGGAATTGACTATGAAACTTACAGGAACAGACTATGAAAGCTACTATCCAAATCCAAAAAACAATGGAAGAACAAGATAAATCAGAAATAGTTAAAATTGAAGTATGGAAAAGTCACCACCACTGTAGAATTTACAGTATCTACAATCCTCCAGACAATACACTAGATCTAAATTCTATTCCCATAGAACCCAAAAGTATTTTAATAGGTGATTTTAATGCACACTCCCCTAGGTGGGGCTACAGAGATATAAATTCAGCAGGAAGAGTCATAGAAGACCTATTAAACTCATCAACAATGGAATTAATATTTAATCCAAATGATCCTCCCACTTCCTTCATTATAATGGTTCAGGTACAAATCCTGATCTTCTGATGGTGTCATCTGACATAATTGACAATACAAAAAGAGAAATAATAGAAGACCCAGGTTCAGGCCACAGAATCACCATAAACTCCATAAGAGGTCTAATAAATAAAAGTAACAAACCAAAAATTAAAACTTCTTGGAATTTTAAAAAAGCAGATTGGTCCAGTTTCCAAAATGAGATAGAAGGGAAGTGTAATATACTGTTAGGATCAGAGTTCAAGTCAACAGATGAAATGAATAAAAAAATTTGTGAAATATTATTGACAGCAGCCAAAACACATATCCCCAAAGGAAAGTTAAAGAAATATAGCTACTTTTGGTTTCCATCTTTATCTAAGTTAAAACACGAATGAAATGTAGCAAGAGTCAAAGCCGAAAGAACCAAGTGTCCAGAAGATGTACAAAACTGGAGAAGAAAAGCAGCCATTTTTAAGAAAGAATTAATTACAGCAAAGAGGGCCAGTTTCACAAATTTTGTAGAACATATGGACTATAGGAAAGATGGAAATAAAATATACAAATTCCTTAATAAAACAAAATTATCAAAAAATACAACTGAACCATTAAAACATAATAACAAAAGCTTAACTACAGATAGGGAAATAGCAGAATCCCTTAACAAGTTTTATGCTCAGTCACAAAGAATACCCCAAGAGTATAAAAAACAAGATAAGGCTATCCAAAAAACTATCAGAGAAACTAATAAGCCAATAGGTATACGAAATGATATTTTTATTCAGGATTTTAACAAAACAGAACTGGATATAGCAATAGAACAATTACAGAACAAAAAATCTCCAGGACCTGACAAGATCCACCCAGAGTTTATTAAACACCTTGGCAGGAAAGGAAAAGAAATCCTACTTAAACTGTATAACACATGTTGGAGAATGACTGTACCTTCCAACTGGAAAAAAGCCATTATCATCCCGATTTTAAAGAAAAACAAACCTTCAAACAATATTAATAGTTTCAGACCAATATTTTTGACCAGTGTTATTGCAAAAGTGATGGAAAGAATGGTGGCATCTGGACTTAACTGGTTCCTAGAATATTACAACTTAATAGTTCACCGACCGGCTTCAGACAGAATCATAGTACAAGTGAAAATGTACTCCTACTAAGCCAAGACATCAAGGAAGCTTTCAATAGAAAGGAGGATACCTTAGCAGTATTCATTGATTTTAAATCAGCATATGACTCAGTCTGGAGAAACAAATTAATTGAGAAGTTGCAATCAATAGGTGTGAAAAGTAACATGCTTAAATGGATAACTCAGTTTATTTCACAAAGATTTTGTGCCACAAAATATAATACATACATTTCCAAATATAAACAAACACACCGAGGACTTCCACAAGGTGCTGTTCTGAGCACAACACTCTTTAACATATATATAAATGACCTTCCATCAGTAATAAAAACTTTAGAAACCAAAATTGCTTTATTTGCTGACGATGTAGTCATTTGGACTTCAGGCTCTCCAAAAAAACCTGAATTAATTAAAGACAGAATAGAAACAGCCCTAAACAAAGTACACGAATGGAGCTCCAAAAACCTCATGACTATCAATGTGGAAAAAACAAATTATGAATTATTTACACTAAAATACAAACCAGTTAATATTCACATAAATTATAATGGTAAACCACTCAAAGCAGTTGATGATGTCAAATACTTAGGCATCACTTTTGACAGAAAGCTAAGTTGGAAAAAACATATAACAAACATCTCAGAAAAGGTTGAAAAGAAACTGCAAATCCTGAAAAGGTTAGCTGGTGCTAAATGGGGCTGCTCAAGGAGAGTCCTTAACACAACATACAAAATGTATGTTGAACCAAACCTCTTGTACTGTTCTGAAGCTTTAATAACAGCAGCAAATGCTAACATCAATAAACTTGAACAAATACAAAATCAGGCTCTTCGCCTAATCACTGGAGCAGTTAAATCCACACCTATTGATGCTATGCTTGCCTTAACATGCACCCCATCAATAACAACAAAAATAGAAGAACAAGCATTGCTCCAACACGAGAAAATGTTACGACTGCCAAACTCTAAATGGACAGAAGAGAACCTCGCCCCTTCAATCCTTAAAACTCATAGTAGTTACCTAGAAAAGGTAACACAGATTAAATCCAAATTGAACATTCCTAACACCAGAGAAAATCTACTTATAAGAGAAAATCCATTGGAATTATTGCAACCTACCTTCAGTTTGGAATTAATAGAGGAAATAAGTAAATCAGACACACCAAAAGAAATACAAAAACTTCTAGCTCTGGAAACAATCAATACTAGGTATCCCACACAAGAATGGCTGCACATATATACTGATGGATCCTCCAAGGAAAACCTTACTGGAGCTGGAGTTATGTGTTCACATTTTTCCATTTATCATTCTGTTGGCAGAGACACAACAAATTATGATGGAGAAATAGAGGCTATACACATTGCTCTCCGACAATTATTAAATCTTCCCTTAAATAAATTTAACAAGGCAGTAATTCTTTCGGATTCTAAAGCTGCAATTCAGGGAATATGTTCAAATACTACAAAGAAGTCAACAAAAATTAGAGAATGCTACAAAATGTTAACACAACTCCAAAAAGTTAATAAGACTGTTCATCTCCAATGGATTCCAGCACACTGTGGAGTCATGGGGAACGAAGCTGCAGACTCACTTGCAAAGAAAGGCACAACAATAAAACAAAAGTCTAAATTAAATTTCTCATATTCCTCAATAAAACGCTTGATCATCAAAAAAATTTCTCATTCATACTTACAAGAAATAGAAACAAATGCCAAAGATAAAAAATGGATTACACCACTTTCCAACCCAGATATAATCCCCCAGGAAAACGGCTGTTGCAGCCTTCCGACTATTGACAAATCACGACTGCTTAGCAAGTCATCTCTACAGAATAGGTATCTCAGCTTCACCAATATGTGTCCTGTGTAACGATACAGCAGAAATGAACAAAGACCACTTGAAGACCTGTGAAGCATTAAGATCAGAAGAAACTACAGTTCAAAAGTATTGGAATGCATAAATGCTAATGGCTTCATTGCCAGATGCAAGGCACTAGAAAACAACAACAACAGTTTACTTTAGATATGGGCTTCGGTGATAGCTTTGATAGCCCACAATATACATCACTGGTTAGAGTACTGTGTTTTGTTTATTTGAATACTTCTGTACAACTTCTGAGAAAACACTTTTTAGTTTTCATTAAGAAACTATTTATTATTAATTATAGTAAATGTATGTGACATTAAAATTGAAATAAAGGTATATTAAAACACAGAAGAGATTTGTTTATATTAATGCGTATGTTTTAATAGTTAACTGTCCTCTTTTAGTAGGTAGCATAATGTAGACATTTGAATACTTCAGTTACAGAGGCGGTCTGAAGTATGCTATACAGTGGCGTATATTGTGGGCTGGCTATCAAAGCTATCATCGAAGCCCATATCTAAAGTAAACTAGAAATTAATAAGCAATATCTTAGGTATATATTTAAATGAGCAATTCTTGTATATATTCCGCACAACTTGGAAACGACTAACGATTTCGATCAAATTTTGTAGTCAGACAGGGTTTTGTTTATTAAATTTATCTATATAGGTGTCATTCCTGAAATAACGCGATTTTACGCGTAACAGTCACAATTACTCAACCTTATTTTGGCCACAATTTCTCTGTTAATGGGCCAATTTAAACAAACAAGCCAGGATATTAAAGGTCTCGTCGCGGAAACGGCTCCAACAACTAGGATGAAAATTAATATTTAGTTAACTTGCTGCTTTTCAAGTTTATCGAAATAAGTATCTCCCGCCCCCCCCCCCCCCCAAAAAAAACGCTATTTAGAAAAAGGAAAAGAAAAGCCGAGCAAAGTTCGGTCGCCCAGGTACTTAAAAATAATTGCAATATCACCCAGTTTCCCTCATGAAGAATCAGTGCCTATGATGGGCTGTCTCGCTCTCTACCATTGAACAGAGGGGAGAACAGGACCTTGGATGCTTGCTGGCGCAGCCTTCACTATGATATGGGCAAGGAGGGGTGAGGCGGAGGGGTGCAGCAATGAGCACGCCAAGGCTTCGGAATCCCATGTCGCTATATCAACCCGAGCGTTTCCAAAATGAGCCGTAAGGACACGACTAGCTTGGAATTAGCAAGAATGATCTGTTTTCAATATTGTGCAATTGTCAGGTTCTTAACAGATGTATTAGTATTATTTATTTCATAGTGTACAGTGTACCAAAACAGTCGCTACTAGTAATTCTTCGAAATGGATGAACAATGTGTAATAAAATGATTAGGAAAATGACCATACTCGCAGTTGAAATACGAGGATAAGTTAGTAATAGTAAAACAGGGAAGGCTTACTACAGCTCTTCCACATTTGCAGGGTAAGCAGAAGGAAAAAATTAAGAATCCTTAGAAAATATATTTTAATATAAACAATTATGATAAGTATGTGTGGCAGACTGGTTCATCCAAATTAATTAAACTTTATTACTGGTCATGCTTGTTGTTTGCAATGGAGGAAACGCCCTGAAATACGACGGGTTTTGCAAATTTAACGTATTTAATCTCATCTTTGGATAAACCTAAGAGATTAACAATTAGAAACATAGGATTTGAAGAAATATGGCCAGAAACTCTGAGTGTTGCTAATGAAGAGGACGAAGAAAGGCCTAGAAAGAGAAGTTGAAGATGAAACCAATTCTTCGTACTTAAGGATTTTCTGTGAAGCCCTAGACACAAACTAAATTAAGATTTGAATCACAGAAACAGTTGAAATTTCTGGCATTGCTGGATGCTAAACATTTTGTGAGTTATGATAAAAGTTTTCCCACACATTATGTGAACCAAGAGAGCCATATGTTTCTTATTTCGATATACTGTCTTCGAAAAACGAACTGAAAGTATTATATTCATCAAAAAAAGTTTCTAACAAGTCCGTTCAACACCATTACAAATTATATGAAATCAAATGGACCATGTTGTGTACAGTGAACTTTATAAATATGTGAACTGATTTTAGCATTTCCTCCCTCTACTGCAAGTGCAGAAGTGATTTTTCAGGCTTGAAACAAATACAATTTTATTTACGGGCAACACACGGACAAATTCAATTGAGTAACTTGGCTCTTCTATGGGTAGAAAAAGACGTTTGTTTCATTGAGAAGGCAGTAGGAAGGTAGTAGTAAAAGTGGGTGTTAAACACTACAAAAAAAAAATGGGGGGATCCTAATTTATTCTGTAACTGTGGTGCTCAGAGTTACATTTGGGAGATCTTCTGGGTTCAATTGAGGAATGTATGCAAAAGTAAAATAGAGTTCCCTGCTTTCTAGTTGCCGAAATTTGTCATGAACAAGTAGAGAGTTTCTCACCTTCTTTGTATCTACGTCACCTATGTAATGCATTGCCGGAAGTTATCTCCATTCTCATCTTTACGCATTGCCATCTACACAATTCTGTCATTTAAATGATGTTTCACTACCACTCACTAATTTCATTTCTCATACGTTGGCACCCTGCGTTATGTGGTCCCTAAACCCATTTTAAGTAACATTACCCATTTTCCAAACCATCACCTTAGTTACTGTAGAAATTTGCTTTTTTTCCAGGCTTAACAGTCAAGTTCTATAGGGTATCAAAGATCTCCATTTTTCATGAGAAGCTGTGCTCTGCATTTAAAGTCCTGTTGGCCAGTTGTTCTCCTGAAGATGGAAACCTTAGATCATTGCCATCAAGTCTAGAGGAAGAAAATTTCTACTCTACAGACACCAGCGATGAAATTCTCAGTCATTCCATGCAGTGTAATTGCTCATGACTAAATGGGCTTTATTGACATCTTTAAAGGTATGTCCATTCCTAGAATTAATGTGTCATTGGAAGATTCCAATAAGACATAAAGGAAAGTAATTTTTTTTGACTAGGGCAACTTCAAATAAAGCTTACTTACAAAATATCCTTATTGTGTTTTGATTTCAAGACTTTAAGCAGTTCTTCTTTCTTAGCTCCTCTGGCATAGTTTAGAGCCTTCACAAATGCTGCTGCAGAACGACTTGTGCCCAGGTTTTCATCTTTAAGATGATTATGATTTTCTTTCAGAAGCTTTTGAAGCTGAAATAAATATTATTATATTATATTTGGCAAAGCTATGTACATTAAATTTGTATGATATGAATACCTTTAGTTGTATAATGAAAACAATGTAGGAACATATTGAGTATGGAGAAGATACAGTGAATATGTACTAAACAGCAGCTATCTTTTCCTCCAACCAACTACTGCACCAGCAAGCCAAAACATTTATGTATAGCTTGCACATTTGTTTTTGAACACTAGCCTTCACCCAAAGGGCAGTTAGTGAGCCAGGATATCCATTCACCTGTTGTATTACCTGTATTAAGTGACCTTCTCTTGTATTACTTGATGCAATATGCTGTGAAAATAGTCTGCCCCCCTTAACTTCCCTGTAGACACGTATGAAATAAACAGTCCAGTGATACTGGAGATAGTGACAACATCACAATGAGAACACTGCTACTGAGGGCAGATAAGAAACTTGCTTCAAAGCTTTCATTTAAATATTACAGTGTTCAAAAACGATTGTGTTAGCTATAATACTTATATCCAGTATAGTTGCTTGTTTTGGTCACTTTATTTTAGTTGGAATAAATCTTTGCTGGTTTATTTATTTACTTCTTCACATTTCTTAACCCTTTCATGGGCCATTTTATTCTAAGAGTGTTACAAGTTTGGTGTTAAACGCATAATAATAGTCTACAAACATACTTGCAGAAACTTTTTTTTTTAAATTTTATTTTCACTATTTCCAAGAATGTCAGGGTGGAAAGTATACTTCTGATGGCCCATATGGAAAGGAAAAGTCTTAGGCTACACCAAAAATTTACAGAATACACATGTCCTACGCTGTATGTAAGTGCTTTATTATAAAAAAAAAACCACAAACAAGTAAAATTATACATTTTTGTATAATCTAAACTGAAGTCTTGTATAAATTTTCTCCCTCATTTCACACCTTCAGTTAGGTATTTTCCATGGAACGTTCTAAAACTTTCTAAAACAAGGATCATCACATAATGGAACATTGCCCATGTGCATGTCTGTTATCATGCACCTTGGTGGAGCAAAAATGATAGCATCTGTATGACCAAATTAGTATAAATTACTTTGCTTGTAGAACAAGCAGCTACAGCCAAGCCCCCTCAAGCTTCTGTCATTTTCTTTTCTCTCTTAAGTTCTCATAGAAGCGGAACTAGGATGTGTTCAATTTCTTTCTGGTTTTGTTTTACATGCCAGCACACACTAGAAGTGATTAGCAGGCTTCCCGTGGCCTTTCTGACATAACACAAGTGGGAAGCATACTTCCCATGGCTTTAGAAAGGGTTAACTAATCCTCTGTGTAATTTTTTCCATCATGCTTCTCATTCATGCAAAATACATCAATGTACAATGTACAATGTAGCAATAATAGTAACCGCTTTTTAGAGAGCACCATATTTTTATGTTTTGGCGGTCACATCGCTCTCTCACAACCCCTAAAATGTCTGGGGGACCACACCTGTCGTTGGTTTACGGGTCTCACCGACCTGACCGGGAGAATTATCAAAATAAATTCACCGACCATATCCTCTGATTACCAATCAGAAGACGTATTACATGCCATGACAGGTCAGCATGTTAGGGTTTAAGGTTTTATAGAAAAATTAGAGAAATGGAGAGGTTGGAAAAATAAAGACTCCCTAGCCCTCAGCAATGTCAGCAGTTGCAACCTTCAGGTTGATTACAGGACATGATTGTCTGGCAAAACATTTAAACAGAATCGGGATATATTCTTCACCACTCTGTCCTCTATGTGATCTGCAAGAGGAAATGGATCGAGACCACCTTCAAATATGCCCGGCCACTTCTAGTGCCCCATCCATCAGTGAAAAATATTGGAGAGCAAGAGGATTAATGACTTCATTGTCAGAAATCCAGCATTATCTAACAACAACAACAACAACAACAACAACAACAACAACAACAACAACAACAACAACAACAACAACAACAACAACAACAATGTACAATGTACAATGTACAAACCAGCCTCCTCTTATCTTCTGATTCAATTCAATTCAATTTATTCATCCTTAGATCAAAGACATAATATTGGATATATCGGGTTTCTAAAATAAAATATTACATTTATTGTGTCCTTTGATTATGAATATGGAATTGTCAAAATATGTACCTATATACATAAGTATTACATAGTAAAAGCAGTATCAATCATATAATAAAAAAACTATTCTTATAAATAATGTATTTATATTACACAAGAACATAAAATATACAATTGATTCTTTCAAATGCAAAATTTCATCAATTGTATAAAAACATTTATTAAGAAGAGTTTGGGAATCTGCTTTTTGAAACTTGCTATAGATTGTATATTTTTTATTTCCGAAGGTAAATTATTGTAGAATTTGATACCTTTATAATGAAAGCTATTCTCAAATAATCTATTATGATGTGGGGTTAAATGTAATTTACATTTACCTCGTGTTATAATTATATATTTCTGAATTTGTAGTAAAATTTTTTAAGCTTGTTTGCATTTGATCACTCGCTCATGCGTAGAACCTAGAACAAGCCTTCCAGAATCTCTCTCCCAAACACTGACATGTCAAAAGTAATACTTGTCTTCTAGCCTCATACAGACAGACCTTGCTGGGTGAACAGCAGATAGCAGTTAACTCAACTTGAGAGCAACCTTACTTGCAGTGGCGATCACTTTGCTTTACACCTACAATAACATTCAGTACAGGTGGGAAGGAGAGGTGTGAAAGTTTTTACTAGCATCTGATAAGACTTTCTGGTGGTTCAAGAGATGAAAGCACCTCATACTTCTGCCCTAAGGCTCAGAAAGCTTAGCCTCCATCATATAGCTCCCTCCTCAGAGCTGGTCATTCTGAATAGCTGTGTGCCATTGGATAAGGCATTCAAGGTGTACCCCATCACTTCCCCATGTGACTGATACTGAATACAGTATACCAGATCTGCGTGAAAACCTTATTTGAACCAAGGCACTCCAAGACAGGTGGCAGCAGCATAAAGCAAAACATAGCAAAACACGGCTCTACAAAGTTAGAAGGGAAAATGAAGTCAACTCTTTATTGTTGTGTTTCTTCTTGTTTGGTTTAAAAGTATTTATTTCCATAGATTTCGTGAACATAAGGTTTTAATATAAATTACATTAATAATGTAATTATTCAAAAACAAAACATTAAATCATAAAGGATAAGGAATATTTATATAACTTTTAACCATGCAATTCAAAAGGAAGAAAACTGTTCTTGTAACATAAATAAAAATAGTTTCACATTAAAACCTCTACTTGTGAATCTCTTGCTTTGAACCTAATTACACATTTATTGTGCCTATTTTGTGCTTTTTCCACATCTCAATATTTGGGGAATTAATTACAGAAGCAAGTCTCAAGTTGGATGTAAATACGTAATGCCAAACATGCACATAATTTCTGCTGCAAATTTGTGAAATTCTGAATGTTTGTGAATCAAGGGCTCAATAAAAATTGGCAATATTATCACTATGACTTTTTTAGATCTGAATCATAGCATAAATCGGTAAGCTCTAGTTAAGTTCAACTGAAACATTCTCGGGATATACAGAATAGGGCAAGGAAAAAAGATCCAGTTTAGGTTTGAGAGCTTCCAAATCTGAAAATCTTCCAACGAACTCCTTTAAGAGTGCATCCAATATATCTCTATACGTATTAAGTTCTGTGCTTATGTCAAGGGACTGCAAATGTGGAAGTGGCTTCGCTTTTTCCATGGTATGCACGCTGTACAGTCCAGATTAACACTGTCCCAAAGCACGTGCTTGTGCTCAAGCACAGCGTTTTACATCACTGTTGTACACTGCATGGTCATAGTGTACCTTCAGTTGATTACTTGCTAATTCATGGTGGAGGACTTACAGCCTGTCAATGCACAAAAATAATCAATTTCTGTGCATCAGATCACATAATAAAGGTTTTGCATTGCCAGTAAAATAGCATTATATCTTTTTCAATTTTGGGCTAAACACATTGCTGTAATTGCAGTCCATTTATAGTAAAATAATGTGAAATGATGTAAGTTATGTACAACAGTAATCCAGTGTAAAAGGTTAAACACCATGCAAGTCAACCCAGTGAAGCACTGTTTTATAATGTCATAGTATTTTATGTATGTTTTATTTTCTTTGATAGCTATGATAAAGTAAAGTGTGAAACTTACAGTGGGACATTCATCCAAGCATGCAGTAGCTTCTCTTTGTGTTACTAGCAGTTGCTTCACTAGGCGTTTCTGGTATTTGTTTTCCAATTCTTGAATGCTATCTTCCAATGTAATGGAGTTTAATGGTATTATTTTCACAGGAGAATCTGTGAAAAACACAAAAAAGGAATGCATGTTAAATCTATAGTTTGTGATTCTGAAAGATAAACCAAAATATGTGTTATGTTTTATTTTACTTAGTTTTATTGTAAGAATTTTAGTGATTAATAGGAAATGTCAGATTGCAATACCATGTTATTAAAATTAATATATGTCAAAATTGACTGATAGAATAGAAGAGATAGACAGATTGACAGGAGAACAAACAAACAACTAATTTCCTTTTGGCATTTGTATAAATATTGGATTACAATAATTCCCCTTATAATTCCACCTTTAGGAACTTTAGTGCTGCCTTCTGTTAGTTGCAACCCTTTCCAAAAGATTATACACTTTTCATTTATACCTGAGCATGTCATTTGATGTGTAAAGTAGTAAATAAATAAAATGACAAATACATCAATTTGAAAGCTTTTACCACATAAAAATATGATCTACCTTTTTATGCCTGCAGAATCTCTCAAGTCAGTTTAGCAATAATTTTCCCCTTTTAGAGAGATTTTTACTAGAAACAATTCCTATCAATGCCTAAGGTGGTGAGCTGAGAATGGAACAGGAAACTTTTCTATTCCATGATACAAAGAAGCCTACTCTCTTTGACAGTTGTATGTTACTGTCATCCTCGTGGTCTAGGGGTAACAAACTAGCTTCTAGGTCACAAGGTTGCCAGGCTCAAAGCCAGCAGAGTGTGATGGATTTCTTTTGGATGTAAAAGTCCTTAGCAAGGCTTCTTTCAGAAGGGAAGTAAAGCTGGTGGTTCCATGTTGTAGATTTATGGCATGTAAAAGAACCTCAAGCTTGCTAAAGAGGCCTCTGGGCAAAATTAAGTGATTTCACTCCCAATATAGAATGAAACGCTGGGAACCATAGCAGCTGAAGAACAGTCATGAATAAAACTCAAGTTCAGTTGTATGCAGTATATTTTAAGTATATTCTTAACTTTTTTCTGCCATGGGTAACAGAGTCTTAAAGTGCATGCATCTATCAGTGCTTTCCAATGCACCTTACACCTTCCAGTCATTCAATATTGAACTGGTTCTCTTGTTGAGCAATGGATAATTCCAATTGGAAGTTTAGTTTTGCTTAAGGTATCTCAGTTTCCCATATTCCATTAGCCTCATAAAGTATATATACAAGAGCAGTCCAGAAAGTCCCGGACATTTTGAAATAAATAATTAACAAAATGAAAAAAAAAAAATATCAAAATTTATTACCTACATTTGAAAGGTACACTCTTCAGCTATTTTTCTATATAATCACTGTTCAAATTGAGGCATTTGTCATACCATGGCACAAGTTTTTCAATACCCTCTCTGTAGAAATCTACCACCTGTGATTTCAACCACTGGTTTACACTGGAGTGCAGTTCATTGTCAGTATCAAAGCGTTTTGTACTGAGCCATTTCTTCATCGCTGTTCCCAAAGTTCTGCAAGCGTGAAATAATGATTTTCACAAATTTAGCCATTGATTTTCATTGCCAGTTCATCAGTCACAAGGCTAGGTCTACCAGTGCAGTCCTTGTTGTGAGCATTGGTACAGCCATTTTGAAAATCAATGCACCTTGCTTGACTTGGCTTTCACTCATTATTCCCTGCCCATAAACATCACAAAGTTGATGATAAATTTCATTTGGTTTGTTGCTTTCAGCCAACAGAAACCTAATCACAGACCACACTTCACAAGTGGCAGGATTTTCTTTTGACAACTCACAGAGAACAAAGTAAGGAAGGCAGAGTCCTCACGCTCCACAGCTGGATGTGTACTGAGTGTAGGAACGTTCTGACACCAAAATGGCAGCTCTAGCCCTACTCATTGCCATGTTAGGCCAAAATATCTGGGACTTTCTGGACTGCCTTCATAGAAGCAAAGTTGTAGAAAGGTAGAATCAGAAATGAAAAATTCAATGCCATATCCAGGATTTGAACCATGGATTTTTCACTATGTGCAGTTGCTCTTAACCACTGAGCTACCATGGCAAAGTGCCAGCACAGCCTTATATTCTTGAACTAATTCACATTTTCCCGGTAGACCACA
The DNA here is from genome assembly GCA_030765045.1 of Tenodera sinensis. Taxonomy (NCBI): domain Eukaryota; kingdom Metazoa; phylum Arthropoda; class Insecta; order Mantodea; family Mantidae; genus Tenodera; species Tenodera sinensis. Next base: position 26,198,637 of record CM060962.1, on the reverse strand, counting down.
AGGGAATCTTGTATTCGAGACACTTACACCAATGGCAACTTACAATAAGCCCTGGGCCATAAGGTTTTTATATGAGTTTATATCTATCAAGCCAATCAATTTAAATTTTTCATATCTGACTACCTTTCAGACTTTATCTACGTGTGGTTTGCATGTGTTAGAGCAAGAAATTACACTGGCCTGCGAAGATTTTGCGGCATGAAATATTTTACATCATAATGGTCAGTTAGGATGCTCTGATTTCGAAAATAATAATAGTTTTTGCACATCACGTACAGATTTTGAACAGTTCTGATTCTACACAATATTAAAAGTTTGGTATGCTAGTATTAGCATCACTGCATATTGGACTTAGAGCAAAGTTGATTAAAACATGCAAACATGCTAAATCATGTGATGTCATATTGTACCAATGTTTATCTCTGTTTACAGATGTTGTTGAACCTATCTCATAAACACATATTGCATAATATATAAATAGGAATCTATCTTGGAATCTGCAGTCCAGTTTTGAACTACTTCTCAGCTGGTCTCTTTTGAAACCGTGTCGTGTTGTGAAAGAAATGTCAAGCTCAAGTGGTATAGCTAGGAGGGGCTGTGTGAACAACCCTAACAATTTCTGTTATGTCTGTGGTTATCTGATAAAGCAACAGAAAAAGAACATTACCGCATTTATCAAGAATTTATATGTTGTCTATTTTAAAATGAAATTAGGAGATAAAGATAAGAATTTTGCTCCTCATATTGTGTGTAAAAGTTGTGTAGAAAATCTAAGACAATGGTACAATGGAGTTCCTTCATCTATGCATACCCTTTGATGTTCCTATGGTACATCGCGAACAACAAAATCATATTAATGGCTTACTTTTGTCTGTGTAATATATCTGGATTCAAAAGGAAAAACAAGGCAGGCATTATATATCCAAACTTGCCATAAGTCTGTGCCCCATGAACCTGATGTTTCTGTTCCATCACCACATTAACAGAAAGTAGTAGAGTGTAGAAGATGAAATAAATTGATCCCCAGACTTTGGAGATAACAATTCAAATTCATTGGGGTCAGTCAAAATTAATTGATTTGGTACATGATTTGGGTCTTACCAAAGGAAAAAGTGAACTTTTAGTTTAAAGGCTGAAAGAAGACAATTTTTTAACTTCTGGAACAACTTTCTATTGGAACAGACTTTGAGAAAAAGAGTTCAACAAATATTATGTAAAAAGAGGAGAACTAGTGTATTGTTGTGATATCACTAACTTGATAAGTCATCTTGGAACAGTTTATGAAGCAAAAGATTAGCATCTGTTTAAAGATCCAAATAAGAGAAGTCTGAAAGATGTTCTGCTGCACAACAGCAATGTTTGCTTCGGTTCCAATAGCTCACTCAACATCCCATAAAGAAACATACCAAAATTTGTACACTATCCTGGAAAAAGTTAAATATAATGAACACAAGTGGTTCATGTGCTGAGATCTTAAGGTGTGCAGTATTTTGTTGGCCAACAAGCAGGGTACATGAAATTTCTGTGCTTTTAGTGTGAATGGGGCTCCAGAAACTGTGCTTAAAAACCAAAGACAAACACTAATATTACACATTTCCTTTTGGCTTGGCAAAAAAAAACTGTACATGGTATGAAAAAATGGAAAGCAGATTTGAATTCAGCATATCAAAATTAGGTTTGGAGAGCTAAAAAACCCTGTGCTGCAGAAAAAAAGTTTAAATTCGCAGGCCGGTGTTATCATTGATTGGCCCAGTATATGCAAGCATCTACCTGTTAGGTTTAGTTCTTGTATTGCCCTTATTGATCCTCCAGCTTCCTTCCTCATTTCAATAACCATATTGTGCGTTTCCTCTGCCTTTATACTCTGTATAATACTCATATCTTGAGATAAAATATACTTTGTTTCTCTCTTTGATGTTACCACTGTTCCCATAACCTGCAATAAATTAAGAAAAATATGAGTAGTTAAGGGCATAAAGTTGAAGTTTAGTTGTAGTCTTACAACTTACAAGCTTCCTTATATAGTGATTTTTATGTCTGTAATAGAAAAAGTTTGCAGACTAAAAAGAAATGAATGAAATAAGGATATCAAGTATTTGTTGTGCACAAAATTAACCAATAGTGCCTTTTGAAGGACAAAGAAGAACTCCATAGAAACACTATCCAAGCACTTATCTTCATTCAAGACCTCTCTCAAGGCTTTTAATGATAGGCGCACACATTATCTATGGCTACTTTAGAACTAGCTAGTCGTATCTTAGTTCTGTCACAACTATAAACATGGTTAGCACAACAAAGAATGACACTATCTAAAATATTTTCATACCATTTACTATCTATAATTTAGTAAATACAAAGAACAGATAATTATTCAAAATGTCCTCCTTTGGAGACCACAGGTTTTCAAATGGTGCAGCAAATCTAAAGCAGTACATACAATATTTATGTCCAAATTCTGCACAGTTCACTTCAAATCTTATGTTAGAACCTCCAGATTTCTGTGTCGTCTCAAGCAAGCTTTACTCTCTATGATGTTCCGTAGTTGGTAATCAAGCAGATTCAGATCTGGACTTTCTGATGGCCAATCTTGGTGCATTATAAACTCAGTAACATTGTTCTTAAGGCACTGTTGCATGGGTTTAGACTTATAAGCTGGTGCAAAGTGTTATAATACGAGTCTTATGATGTTATATAACACTGGGTTTTTCAACAAGACTCTGCAACAGTTCATGAGGCTAAATGCGTGCAACAGTGGCTTAAGGGCAATGTTCCCGAGTTTATAGTGCAACGAGATTGGCCATCAGGAAGTTCAGGTCTAATTCTGCTCGATTACCAACTATGGGACATTGAGACTAAAGCTTGTTTGACACAACGCAGAAAATTGGAGGCCCTAAAATGAGATTTGAAGCGAACAGTACAGAATTTGGATATAAATGTCATACGTGCTGCTATAGATGGTGTGACCTCCAAAGAAGGGTATTTGAGCAACAATCTGTTCTTTATGTTCACTATATTATAGTTAATAAATGGTATGAAAATATTTTGGGTAGTTTAAAAAAGATTTTGTTGTTTAACAAAGCTGTCAATTGCTAGGATCACATCAGCATTGCTGGTGTGCTGAAATTTTGTTCCGCAGATCTTTTACATGCTAGTAAATCTGACATGGAGCTGTCATTTTTAAGGACACTTAAAAGCCATAGGTCTGGGCCCGATTTAAATCTCTTGGGATCATAGGCCAGTGTCTAACCAACTGAGCCACCCAGACCAACATCTTGGATAGTGTCATTCTTTCTTGTGGTACCCACATTTATAGTTGTGACCAAACTTCTTCTTCTTCTTCTTCTTCTTTACCTGATTACCCTCCCCTTATGTAGGACTTGCACCCCCTAGAACTTACAAGCCAGTGCCTAGGGTCAGATGCCTGTCGGGGAGCAGAGGAATCTATGGACCAGAAAGAGTGAAGACCTGGAAGTGGGTGGTCAGCCCAGCGCCTGATATGAGAGTGAGGAAGAAGATGATATGAAATGCAGGTGAAATGGATGATTGGAAAGGTGATAATGGAGCAATCGGTGGAATGAGTGGCGGGGAAAACCGGAGAACCTGGAGAAAACCCACTAGACGCCACTATGTCCACATACAGGTCCCTGGGATTGAACCCAGGCCACCTATGTGGTAGGTGAATGGTCAAACTGCTTGGCCACGGCACCGCCCGTGACTGAACTAATAAAAATTATACATGATATATCAGATACTTTCATTAAGAACGTTAATTGATAGAAATGAGGAAATAAATCAGTTTGATAATGAACTAAACATTTCTAAGATGTTTTTGTTTTGTTATTTTAAAAGAATTGATACTTTTTTTCTCTGAATAGTGACAAACTACTTGTAAATGTATTTTGTACTGTGTTTCGTTATCCAGCTTTCCTTTGACCTCTAGGAGCTGAATCAAAGTAATATCCATGGCAATACTTAAAAAATGTTGAAGCTCTCATCATTTATGTATTACATTCTATGAAGTTCTATACATACCTTGTCTGGATGAGAAATAAATGGCACAGACTTCCCAGAAACACAGTCAGTTTTTGTTTTCAGAACTGTATGTGGATCGATGGATTTATATGTGGAAACACACTTCCCTGAGACATCCTTTTCTGTTAATACTACATCCAGGATCTGAAACTGTTCAATTTTTCAATATTTAGCTGTAAGCACTCAGGTTTGTTGCATGGTAAATGCTAACATTATTTTCTTTTCATACAAATCAGTTATAGGCTTTCATACACCAGAACAAACCTCTACTTTTTTTTCTTGTTTTCTTTTATAATCTCTGATTAAGACAATAAAGATGATATCCTGTCCTTGCAAGGCATTTTTCACATATTAGCAGCACATCAATGAAAAACATTTTGCTGACAGATGTATCACACATAACAGAAATTGCTGATAGGTGGAACAAAAATGTATAATAAAACTGGGGTTCAGGAACACATTCAGGAGATACTGGGTGTCCACAAAATAAGTAATTATATTGTGTTTGATGTAACTTATGTTTTTCTTAAGAGGTGGAATTAGGACTGAAAAATTCAATGCCATAGCCGGGATTTGAACCATGGTTCTTAAACATTGTCCACACACTGCTTGTGTGTTTAATAACACCAGCAGTAAGCTTGTTGGCATAAATAAATAATAATTATGTCTTTTTGTTACAGGTTGATCTCTGAGCAGTATGTTCAGTATTCCTGAAAGTATTGCCATTGTCACATGGCATCTATAGGTGTTCCATGCAATGAGCTGTGATGGTTTCAATGGAAATTTAGAAAGGATGGACCAACAAATAAAACCATATGAAAACTGTTAAGTTTCAACAAATAGGCACTGTGCTGACGAGTCTTGACCAAGTTGACCTTCCACAAGTGCAGCTGACATTGATATAATATGGAAGTCAGTTGAATGGAGTCCTAGATCTGTATGTTGTCTTTCACATCAATTGCAAATTCTGAAATCATTGTTCAAAGTGCTGAAGTTCACCTTGAAGAAGAGTGC
>CM060962.1:26121091-26188591 GCA_030765045.1 Tenodera sinensis | reverse complement strand
CAAAGACAGGGGAGACATGAGTATGGTACAGAACCACCTTCAAGGTTAACAATTACACATTTACAAGGCAAATTCAAAATGCATGGAACAGTGTGTGATGTGCATAAAGGTTGTTTAGGGCGACCCCGTACAGCTACAAGTGATAAACCTCAACTGCGGTCTTGGAACTGTTTCAGCATTCACCTCAGAAATTGTCAAGGCAAGCGGCACATGAGAGTAATGCCAGTGCTAGTAGTGTGCTATGCATTCTGAAGAAAGACAAGTTGCATGTGTACATACCTAGGCTGGTGCAACAGCTAAGCGACAACAATCTAGGTCGAAGGTTAGAATTTTGTGAATAGGTTCAGGAGATGGTGAGACGTGAACCAGGATTTATGAGTAGCATAATTTGGTCAGATGAAGCCCAATTCAAACTGAATGGAACTGTCAATAGGCACAATTGTATGTACTGGGCTAAAGAGAATCCTCTCATTATTGTTGAAAAGGCTGTGAATTTGCCTGGTGTAAATGTGTGATGTGGTTTGTCTGCAAGGGCCTTTTCGCTTTGAAGGTAATGTAACAGGCGCAAGTGCCAATCAATGCTTGCTGATTCCATATTCCCTGCCATTCGTGCATTATACAGTAATAACGAGTTTTATCTCCAACAAGATGGCACCCTGCCATGCTATTATCACAATGTACACTCATACCTAGATCAAAGTTTGCCAGTCCAGTGCATAGGATGCAGGGAGTGAATCGAGTTTCCTCCATACTCTCCAGACCTTATGCTGCTGTATTTCTTCTTATGGAGCACAGTAAAAGATGAGGTGTAAAAACGTAAACCACGTGCCTAGACACAATTTGGAATGAGATTCAAGCAGTGTATGCAGAAATCTCATTGGACACATTTGGTACAATGTATGGAAGCAGTGGTCACTTGTACACAACAATGTACTCACATTTGCATCAGAAAGTGCATTTGTGTTTTAAATTGGACTTTAAGCTTTCTATTTCCAGCAATTGCATCTTGTAGAATGGAACATAAATTTTGTATTACAATTCAAAGTGTGTATACATTTTTTTTATGTGTTATGTATACATATAGTCATAATTTTAAGGGTAAAATTGTATTTATTATTCACAATAAATTATACAAAAACTTCTTTTCTTTGGATGAATGAAATGTTCAACCAAAATAAGACCATGAAAATTTGAAAAGCTCTGAAGCATGAACAGTGCGGTAGTATGTTGAGTATTACATCACATTCATATCAATCCAGCCAGTATTGACTGATATGGGCATTTTGAAATGAAGGTGAGCTTCCCCAAATAGATTTTTCCTGCCTTTGCAACTTACTACCCATTTAAATACCAGAGAGCACAGATAGGGTCAGTGCAAAACAGGCTTTCTTGTTCAGGGCATTACTAGATTAAGATATGACACCTCAAAGTAATACAAATTAAAATTAATCTTAGCTTTCCTCACCAGCATTGTTTTTCAAATAATGAAATTACCCACACTTTTTTTCACACTTAATGGCCCAACATCCATTTTCTGAAAGTTAAACTTGAGAGCAACAGTAAGCTGCATCAGTAACAGGAATGGCTTTGAGACCACAGCAGTGGTAATCTATATATATAAAATGAAAATTAGTGTATCTTCCTTTCATAGAAGTTTGAAAACAGTGTTGTTGTGTGAAAATTAGTGGGTTTTTTTTAGGTGCAATCATGCAAAAACTACTGAATGTATTGATGTGGGACTATGATCACTCAAAGTGCAAACATGCTTAGATGATTATAGGCTACTTATTTTCTGTACTCCACAGACTCTTTGTCATTTTATTAAATTTATTTTTATATACATTTTTTCCACCTATATGAGTGTGCTGTTCTTCCTCTAATTCCTAGACCAGTTTTTATATCCCTTTCAGATATATGGGTATGCACTTATATTATACCTCCTCAGGATTACGGTATTTGATGGTGAATTTGTGCTGAGCGAGAGGCCATACACAATTATGTAGGCTGTTCTTTGAGCTTTGACACAAGACCTCAATGCTTCCATTAATAGCCATCATCAAGGGAGGCCAGAAGTAAGATTCTTTAGCAGGGCTTCCATAGGAATCAATTCAAGGTTTAACACTTTTGCCAATAGATAAGATGAAGCATAATTTTATGCTCTTTAAGCTGTAAAAATACAGGATGTGTACAAATATTTAAATGTTATTTTTAGCTATAAAAAACTTAACTTTTATAAAGTAATTTTACTTTCATACGTGCCATTTAAGATGTTTTGTACAAAGATGGCCAATAAAATATTACACTTTTATTTAACTCTTCCTAGTGCTTTGCAAGCTGTCATAAGACAAGCAACACAATTACAAAAACACCTTTACACATAATATATGTAATGTAAATGAAATGCAAATAATGCAAATGTAAATAGCTTAAAAATTGATACTATACTGAATAAATGAATTAATGTACATAACTCTAAATTTGATCATTTTGTCATTAATATTAGAAGTACCATACAAACTGCATAACAAAGTGCCGTTGTTATTTTGACCTGTGCTATTGTAGCTAATTTTGTAAAATTAGCACTATTGCAACTACTATGCTGTTGTATTTTATTTATTGATTGAAAATAATATCAATAATGCTTGGAAATGAAAAGAATGTTAATACGTTTGAACAGACAAATTAGTGGTATTTCAGCTACAAAATAATCCATGGTTTTGCCATCATAAAATAATATTTTAACATAAAAATTAATACTTTTTTCATATTATGGCTACTGCATTTTACCTATTTATTACACATTTGAACATTGTACACAAAAGAAGTGTTTCCATACTTACCACTGCATTTTCCACAAATTTCTCACACTGATAATACTTCACATTGGTTTTATTTGCCAGTACACTATTATTTGGCAGTGGCTTCTTTTGTTGTAGAAGTACCTAAACTCTTGTCAGTAATTTGAGATCTCTATTCCTTTTCCTTAAAGCCATCAGACACAAATGTTGTATGCAACATTTCTGTTATGTTGCACATATTTCAAACTGCATGCAACAATGCAAGAACAAAACAGCTTTGAGGCATGCACTATACAACAATAAGCCTCAAACACAAGAACAATGCAGTATGTTTTAATATATTGCTGGTGCAAAGCTACAGCTGCTAATTAAATGGGTCAAAATTACCCAAATGGCAGACCCAGGCAGAAGTGAAAAAGGATTTTAAAAGTTTATGATTCATCTTTTTCAAATTAGAAATAAGCACATTTTGTAAAAAGTAGTAAATTTTTCCAATTCCCAGCAATTAGCAGAAGTTTTACAAGAGATCAACAATGGCACTTAGTATTAAAATTATAATTTTCTCAGAAATTTGAAATCTGCAATCATTCACAAATTATTAGCTTCATGAAGCAAGAGGCAGTGATGATGAAATGAAGATATGGTGCAGTACATTAAATTGGTGTACTGACATTTGTCATCGATTGTCCCATGCACTCTCCAGCATGTAGTCATCGAGTCACCTATTGATCTGGTAACAAACTTCTGGTGACTACTGATATATTACCAAAATGATGTCACAGAATGTAAACTATTCACACTACTGCTACATATATTTTAAAACCATTAATTGTACTTAGAAATGTTATTCCACTTACCTGAAAGAGACTAGCGATTCCCTTTTTTAGGTTAAGTATGGACAGATCTTCTCCTTCAGGTACATATACATGTTCTATTTTTCCAGCATTCCAATGGGCAAAGAATGGAATGTTCTTTATGCTTTCCAAATTTGAAGTATGTGGTACAAACCCCTCTGGTTCTGGCGCCTTCCGTGACTTTATGTACAGCTGCAGTGATGACAGCTACTAACAAAGTTAGTAATTACTATAATATTCAATTAAAAATGAAAATATTCCATTTGAAATATGCTATGAAATATTGTGGAAACAAACTTTAAAGTAGCTAGGAAACTTTTCTACGCTAATTCTCCCCTAAACTGTCCAATAGTTGAGGAAAGCACAAGGTATGTAAAAATACAATTATGTACTCTAAGCATTTAGAATTTTTACCTATAGTGATATGTAAATGTATCTTGAGTTACAGGAAAAGCAAGCACTTGAAAATTTGTTTTTAATTAAAGTTCTAGTGTCTAAAGGAATTTTCATTAAACATAAAATAATACAAGTGCAATTAATTATATATATGAATAGATAAAATCTATTGTGAATAAGAATAGCTCCTAGAAATATACCATCAGAGAAGCTTCCATATATAAATTAAAATACAGTATTTTCAAAGTCCTATAACCTAATGGAGAATTGTTATGTTTTTAGTTGTGGACAGTCAAGGACACTATGTTGCAACAGAACATGCAGTGCTCAAGCACCTCTCTCTGGAATCATAAGCTGTGTAATCAAATATCTGTGGCAAGAAAAGGTATGCAACCAAAACAAGTAGAACCTCTGTATTCACAATTCCATAATTTCTTTATAAAGATTATAAGAACATGATCAATCAATAATAATTTGCAGCAAGAACAGGATGGTGCCAATTTTCCACAATTATCAAAACTCAATTTCTGTGGGATTATGTCACTTATTAAACAATATATTTCAAAAGATTGCTGGGCCCTAATGAACCTAGTTGTCAACTTGCTCACTTCCTCAAAAGATTGCTGACAGACGCTGACTTTTATGGCAATTCCTTGTGGTAGAGACCTTAATTTAATGTTTTTCAACATTATCTGCTATTCTCCCTGGAGTGTAGAAGTATGGAAAAGGTGCATGTGTGTGTGGTACGTTCACATGTGTGTTTTACTTACCCCCCCTCCCCCCAAATGTTAAAACCCAAGAAAAACCAGAAACCCAATAAGTGTGCAGGTTTAACATCTAATATCCTGGCCAAATCTGTTCGACATAAGCCATTGTGCATGCAAGATTTCATTTAGTGATATTTCTTATAGTTCGAGACTGTTTTGAAGAAGGTTATCCCTCTGTGTGTTTCAGTTTGAATGGAACTTCAAATGTGGGAGTGCACTAAGTGAATACCCTACTGTCAGTTATGTTATTAATTTTTTCATCCACCACTTCTGAATGTACCATTCAGGAAACTGCACACTATTATCCTATTGCTCTGTTTATGCTATTTTCTTGGCTTATGTTGCTGCTTTAAAATGTACAATGAATGACAATTTTTTGCTCAGGATACAAAAGATGCTTTTCTCCTCCTTAAAATAATAACCTTCCTTTGTGATTTATAATGTGTATAAATAAATATTTTTGTTCCTTAGATAAAACAAAACTGCAGTATACGCCAATCAAAAATAAGCATTACTGCTCGCAACAGTCGCCAAGAAAGAAAAATATGTGCATTCCAGGCTCTAAACTTCTTTCATATGAAAGAGTTCAAAACACTTGATAATTATAGATTAAAGTCAAATTTATTAGGTACAAAAAGTAAAGAAAGAAGGAACAAAAATGCAGTAATGATCAACATTTGTTTTGAATGGATTTTTTACTGATCATTGCAGCACATAAATAAGATAAACAAGAGACACTCCTTCCTTTCTTAACACATACTGCAGGTAACTTTTAAGGAGAGCTGGATAGTTTGCAGCATGGAGATACCAAATAACTCTGCAGCTCATAATGAAGCTGAATGTGTTTTATTCCTGAATGCTTATTTACTCAAATCTAGTTAATGATTAATAAGGAGACAGAGGACTAAGGGACTCAATTGTAATAGTCAACTAACAGCGGCAACAGCTTTACAATATAACTCCACCTTCGCTTTCCTCACAGCAGAGCCTCACATCTGTGTGTGTTGTGTGTGTTGTTGTGTGTGTTGTTGTGTGTGTTGTTGTGTGTGTTGTTGTGTGTGTTGTGTGTGTTGTGTGTGTGTTGTGTGTGTGTTGTGTGTGTGTTGTGTGTGTGTTGTGTGTGTGTTGTGTCTGTGTTGTGTCTGTGTTGTGTGTGTTGTGTGTGTGTTGTGTTGTGTTGTGTGTTGTGTTGTGTGTTGTGTTGTGTGTGTGTTGTGTGTGTGTTGTGTGTGTGTTGTGTGTGTGTTGTGTGTGTGTTGTGTGTGTGTTGTGTGTGTGTTGTGTGTGTGTTGTGTGTGTGTTGTGTGTGTTGTGTGTGTGTTGTGTGTGTTGTGTGTGTTGTGTGTGTTGTGTGTGTTGTGTGTGTTGTGTAGGTGCCCACCCCTGCTGTAAGGTATGTGATGTAGAAAAAACAAACAAAGAGGTAAACAATTGGAAAGTTTAGAACCAAACTGAAAAATGCAATGCTGTAGCCAGGAATAGCCACTGAGGTATTATGACAACATGCCGGCATGACAAATTCTCCAACTGACCAACATTTTTCCCAGTAAACCATATGGAGAGCTCAAATTCGTATGGGTTAACATACATTAATGGTGACTTACAATGCTGTAAGCAAGCTCTGGGCTTCATAGTTGAGCACAACCCACCAACTGTAATGTCTAACAATATCGTTATGACATTGAATTTTTCAGCCTGACTCTACCCTTTCTAACTTTCCCTACACATGGCTAGTGTGAAGAATTAATTTTCAGGTAAACAATTATTTAAAGATTCTCCATGTAAACATTCAGAGCTTAAGTACTAAAATAGCTGATTTTGATGACATTGATATAGTTTATATGACTGAACGTGGGTTGAGAGCAAAAAGTGTATATAATGTGTACATGAGTAGTTGGAAGCTTTCACAGCCAGAGTCAGAATTAGAGCTAGAGATTTCTTCTAGGCTTAAAAGTCGTGGTCTGCTGGAGTTTCGAGGTCCAGACGTTTCGCCAAGAAGACTAAGGCCTTGCCACAGATGATGCCCGCCACAGGTGTGGACGAAACCCGGAAGAAATCTCTAGCTATAATGTGTGCAGTTTTAAAACAGCTTCAAAATGCAGCTGGGAAATATTGAAATATGGAGGATCATGCATTTCAGTTACACAGGATTAATTAGAAGCTAAAGTAATTAAAAGGTTTCATTACCTTAAATAATTAAATGCACTTTAAATTATACCTAATAGAAATGCCTTTGCTAAAAGTAATAATTGCTTGTTGGTGATTTCACAGTTATTCTCTCAAATCTTTATATGCTTACTCAATTAACTTCTAAATGCAAATAACTGATGTGAGGAGGTACTTTTCAAATCTTATGTCCAGAAGAGCAAATTTTTCAGGAAAGAAGAAAAACTAACTCCTAAACCCTTGGAGATAAATTGAAGTTTTAAAAGTACAAAACAGTGTATGGATTCCAAGATTAAGGATGTATTTTCATTGAAATCAATTCCAAAACAGGGTAGTGGACACTGTGGACATAATATAGTTTGGTGTGAAAATGAACTCTGAGCTTTGAACATACTTTAAAATTTATGATTTCACTTACATGAACAACACAAAATATACAAGTTAATGTTTTCTTAGATGTCCCAATGTCTAATTATTCTGAAAAAGCTATTAAGGAATGAGTTAATGCATAATTTGTTTCTTGAACCCGTTAACAAAATGTGAAGTTACTGAATTCAATTCCTTCAAAGTGTTAATTATCCCCATCTTTATGAGTCGGACAATTTCTGCATTGAATGTTTAGGCCAGGCATGGGCAAAATCGGCTCAACTAGGCCACTCCGCTGAAACATGTTCTTGCCTCACTCCACCAACCATCCTTCCCCTCCACTGTTGTTCAGGTTCTGACGTGCCTCATTCAGTGGTGAGTATGGCTGTTTCATGAAGAATGATAGAGAGAATTTGTTGTATGTTACAAAAACAGGAAAGTTTGCTGTTTAATATGCAGATTTCAATTTCCAAATCTAAAGCTTTACAATATCAAATGCCACTTTGATCAGAAGCATAAATCAAACTTACAGATATTTATTTACAATTTCTAAAGGTACTTTCTGAATATTCATATTTGTAAACATATAAAAGGGATGATATAAATGGTTAGGTGTTTAGTTTCTTATTAATTTAATATAAACTATTGTTATTTATTTATGCCAACAAACTTACTGTTGGTGTTTTTAAACACACAAGCCGTGTGTGGGCAAAGTTGGCATAAATAAATAATAATTACCATGTGAAGGTTATTTAATCCTGGGATATAAAGTACTTGCAATAGTAAGTCACCATTGGGGTAATTGTTTCTGATGTGAGGCTGCCTTTGTGGTTTACCAGGAGAAATACGAACTGGCTTGAGAATTTAGTGTCATTCTGGCAGTTTGTCACAATAGCTCAGTGGTAGAGCGTCCGCCCGGCAAGCGGAAGGTCTGTGGTTCAAATCCCAGTTGTGGCATTGAATTTTTAAGTTCCAGTTCTACCTCATAAACTATTGTATTTTATGTTTCAAAGTTTGAACATAATATTAAGTTTAGAGCCAAAGAATTTACTATGCTGATCAAATAGCTGTATAATATTTTTATGGCTAAAAGGCAATGGAAATTTACTGCTTTATTTATTGTGAAAGAGAAACCATTTAGTATGTTAATCATAAGACAGTGTAAGGACATTACATGCATAAGATAAAGGAAGGTTATAAACTTCAAGATTATGCAATTTGCCTAACCACAGTAATAATTATTGTATGCAAAATATGTTTCATGCAGACAAAAGTTTGTAACATCATAGAAATTATTACTACATCACAGGTGCAATGAACCCACCACTGCAAGTGTTGTATCTAAACAACCTTCATCTCTCGGCAAGAGAATGTGGGGTGGGTAAGGCAAGTTCAATCGCTACATCTCTCGTGCACATGCCTGGTTTAGGCTTCATTTTTGATAATCTATTCCTGTGCATTGTGCTCATTCTGGACTGTATTCTGGCCTACTGATCCCAAGGTCGCAGGTTCAAATCTGGCCCAGACCAGTGGTTTTTAAGTGTGCTTAAAAATGACAGCTCCATCTCAGTAGATTTACTGGTACCTATGTAAAACAATCTCCTGCGGGATGAAATTCCGGCACACTGGCAACGCTGATGTGATCCTGGCAATTGACAGCACCATTAAATTTTTTTTTTTTTTTTTTGACGGTCTATTAACAATATGTGACTGCTTGGAAGTGGAAGGACTTACTATAGTTTGAAGTGGACCGAATAGTAGACAAAATACAATTTGAAGTGAACCCTGTAATTCAAGCCTCGTTTGCTTGGAAACTAATACGGTTAGACACAAAATGAATGTACCAATGGATAGGGAGAGTTCAAAATATCACAAATACACATAAAACCCAATTTTGTAAAAATGTGGACTCATACAATTTAAAAAGTACCTCCTAATGCGAGGTGAGTGGAATACACATTTTTTGTTGGAAGTTTTAAATTATTTGAGTACACAACTTATTAATTGATGGGCTACAGAACAATGTAAGTAACGAACATGTCAAAAACACCCACTGATGCAAAAACAAACATCCTTAATGCAAAATTTCCGTAGTATATCTAGGATTCTAAGTGAGTGAGTGCTGTTTAAGGGCCCATCGACAACTAGGTCATTTGAGTCCCAAGTTGAAAGTTAAAAACTGGGAAACTTACCACCCGCTAAAATTTACCGTTAAAAGATTAAAAAGAAGTTAAAACACATAAAAAGTAAAACAGTTAAAACTTAAAACCAATCCTAAAACAGTAGCTGTTTAAATGTTAGAAAAGTAAAGCATCCTAAAAGCCCAAACAGGTTACAAAATAAAAGCCAAGTTAAACTTGCTTGCCAAAGCTAATTTGAGGAACAAACCACAGCACTGTATTGACTGCTGAGTTGTTTCCCAAGATTGACAGCAAAGTAAATCCCAGGCATGGGACTAGCACTCACAGGCGTATCGTGGACAACCAGAAGAGGGTTGTACAGAGGACGTAGCACAGGCGCTGGGCCACCATATAGAAAGTGCCCATGAGTGACTCTGGTGTGGCCTATACTCAAGCGAGTTAGGATCACCTCTTCCCACCTGAAATCCCTGCAAGAGGTCTAGAGGTCTGCCAGGGTTGTATGGTGCCGTTGATTGTCAGCAATTGAGTGCCAGTTAATGCTCTCCAGGACTGCTGCCATACAGCAAATAGATGGCATCAGAAGTAATGCTGCACATCTACATGCAGTAGTGTGCGGGTGGAAAACTCAGGGAAAAAACAGGCAGACTTAGCACCTGCATTCGCCTGCTCATTCCCAGGAATACTTATATGGCCTGGGCATCAGATAAAAATGAACTGATATCTGCAAGACAACAATTGGGATGCAAGAGTCTGTCTTTTAAGAATTAATGCAGAGTTGCCAACAAACTGTTGCAGCACCTGAATAGCGCTCAGCAAGTCACTACAGACAAAGCGTCCAGGAACAAGTTCATAAGACACAAATAATAAGTGTACGGATCAATTCTGCTAATACCAGCAGCTTAAGTGAATTAGGTTCTCATTACAAAAAGAAACTTTGAATGAGGTTTATACTTGTGGAGGAATCAATTAAAAAGTTTGATATAATGTTATTTAATTTTAACCTTGCCCTTCCTGTAAGAGAAGTTACACAGCAGAATAAAAGTGGAGTGTCATGGGTATTATCGAAAAGAATAAGCTTTCTAAATAAATTGTAAAGAGAAGCTTCTTAAAAGAAATAAGAAAATTTCACTGGAAACTATAACAAAAATCACAACAAAAAAACTAAGGAATATTAAAAGAATGGAAAATGATAGACAAATAATGAAGTAAAGTTACAAAACTAAGGCAGTATGACAGATAAAAAAGGAAATGAAAAGGAAACAAAGCTCAAGACATTACATTAGTGCATGATTAATTGTTGAACTATTGGTATTCAAAACCATTTTATTGAAGTTGTTGGCAAATGTACTATGGTGTAGCAGGTAACCAGACAGTGGGCAACTTGAAGATGCACAAATGTAGAGAAACCCTGCTGAAGAGACCAATAACCAAGTCAAAGACTATTTAATGCTCTTGTGAATAATTGGTTTGCAGGAGTAGATGTTTCAGGTTATCCAACAAAGGAGTATACTAATGAAATTATAGTGCACATTTTTAAATCATATATAGCCAGAGGAGTGTTTTCTGATAAGCTTAAAGTTGATACAGCAAACCTATTGTACAAAAAAGAAAAATGAGCATGGCAATGACTTACAGAATTATAGACCTATATCTATTATGTTAACTTTTCAAAAATTTTGCAGAAGCTTGCTTATAATACCTATATTAATTTTAGACAAACACATTAAGTGAATGGTGATTTTAGAGGGAAAAAGAAAGAAGATCCACGGAATGTGCAATTCATGCTCCTTTTATGAAGTGCACAAGCATACATATATGTATATTACTGAAAATACAATGGGGTTAATTTTGGATCAAATCAAAATGTATGATTTTATAGACCATGATATTGTTTTAGGTGGTGCCATGGCCAGGCTGTAAGAGAATTCGCCTACCACCTAGGGGGCCTGGGTTCCACTCCAGGGACCCACATGTGGTATTCGTGGTGGACAAAGTGGTGTCTGGGTGGGTTTTCTCCAGGTTCTCTGGTTTGCTCCACCACTCATTCCACCAATTGCTCCATTATCACCTTTCCAATCATCGATTTCGCCTGCACTTCATATCATCCTGTTCCTCACTCTCATACCTGGTACTTGGATAACCACCTGCTTCCAGGTCTTCACTCTGTCCAGCACATAGGTTTCTGTGCTCCCCAACAGGTATCTGACCCTAGGCACTGGCTTGCAAGTCATGGGAGCTGTAAATGAATTGCTTAGAATGGGCATTGGCATGAGAGGAGAGGTAGAGATTGAACTTGCCTCACTCACCCCACATTCTCTTGCTGAGTGACAAAGTTTGTTTTGACACAACACATGCAGTGGTGGCTTCGTTCCACCTGCGCCATAGTAATAATGTCTGCACTGTTGTTAACTATTTTGTTTATATTAATCAAATTTTGGATACAATAATTATTACAGTCACCTACTGTGGTTAGGCAAATTACATAATTCTCAAGTTTATAACCTTCCTTCATCTTATGCACGTAATATTTTCATGCTACCTTATGATTAATGTATTAAGTTGTATCTCTTTCACAATGAATAGAGCAGTAAAGTTCCATTGCCATTTAGCCTTAAACTGTTTTACACTACTTGATCAACATAAATTGTTTGGCTTTAAATATAATATTGTGTTCAAACTTTGAAACATGAAATACAATAGTTTATATTAACTAAACTAATAAGAAACTGAACTTCTGAAAGGTTCAGACATATCATCCCCTTTAAATGTTTACCAATATGAGTATTTGTAAAGTACCTTTCGAAATACACAAATACCTGTAAGATCAGCAAAGTTTGATTTATGCTTCTGATTACACTGGCATTTGATAAATTGCAAACTTCCCTGTTCTTGTAAATTATAACAAATTATCTCTACCAGTCTTCATGAAACACACATACTCGTCACTGAATGAGTGTGTCTGAACCTGAGCAGCAGTGAAGGGGAGAGATGGCCGGTGGAGAAGGCGAGAACGCAAGTGGCCCAGCTTAGCCCATTTTGCCCATGCCTGGTTTAGAATTATGTGATATTGGGCTCGTTGCCAGGCCTGCAGGGAGTACAAGCAGCAGCCATCTCTTCAGGGGCTGCAGGGAATACAAGTGTCAGCCTTCCCTTCAGGGTAGTGCTAGGTCTAGTGAGACCTATATGATTGAGGCTGCAGGGAGTACAAGTGTCAGCCAACCCTTCAGGGTAGTGCTAGGTCTAGTGAGAGCCATATGACTGGGGCTGCAGGGAGTACAAGTGTCAGCCAACCCTTCAGGGTAGTGCTATGCCTAGTGAGAGCCATATGACTGGGGCTGCAGGGAGTACAAGTGTCAGCCAACCCTTCAGGGTAGTGCTAGGTCTAGTGAGAGCCATATGACTGGGACTGCAGGTAGTACAAGTGTCAGCCAACCCTTCAGGGTAGTGCTAGGTCTAGTGAGAGCCATATGACTGGGACTGCAGGTAGTACAAGTGTCAGCCAACCCTTCAGGGTAGTGCTAGGTCTAGTGAGAGCCATATGACTGGGACTGCAGGTAGTACAAGTGTCAGTCAACTCTTCAGGGTAGTGCTAGGTCTAGTGAGAGCCATATGACTGGGACTGCAGGTAGTACAAGTGTCAGCCAACCCTTCAGGTTAGTGCTATGCCTAGTGAGAGCCATATGACTGGGGCTGCAGGGGGTACAAGTGTCAGTCAACCCTTCAGGGTAGTGCTAGGTCTAGTGAGAGCCATATGACTGGGACTGCAGGTAGTACAAGTGTCAGCCAACCCTTCAGGGTAGTGCTATGCCTAGTGAGAGCCATATGACTGGGGCTGCAGGGAGTACAAGTGTCAGTCAACCCTTCAGGGTAGTGCTAGGTCTAGTGAGAGCCATATGACTGGGACTGCAGGTAGTACAAGTGTCAGCCAACCCTTCAGGGTAGTGCTATGCCTAGTGAGAGCCATATGACTGGGACTGCAGGTAGTACAAGTGTCAGCCAACCCTTCAGGGTAGTGCTAGGTCTAGTGAGAGCCATATGACTGGGACTGCAGGTAGTACAAGTGTCAGCCAACCCTTCAGGGTAGTGCTAGGTCTAGTGAGAGCCATATGACTGGGACTGCAGGTAGTACAAGTGTCAGCCAACCCTTCAGGTTAGTGCTGGGTCTAGTGAGAGCCATATGACTTGGGCTGCAGGTAGTACAAGTGGCAGCCTTCCCTTCAGGGTAGTGCTGGGCTTAGTGAGAGCCATATGACTGGGGCTGCAGGTAGTACAAGTGTCAGCCAACCCTTCAGGGTAGTGCTAGGTCTAGTGAGAGCCATATGACTGGGACTGCAGGTAGTACAAGTGTCAGCCAACCCTTCAGGTTAGTACTGGGTCTAGTGAGAGCCATATGACTTGGGCTGCAGGTAGTACAAGTGGCAGCCTTCCCTTCAGGGTAGTGCTGGGCTTAGTGGGAGCCATATGACTGGGGCTGCAGGGAGTACAAGTGGCAGCCTTCCCTTCAGGGTAGTGCTGGGCCCAGTGAGACCTATATGACTGGGGCTGCAGGGAGTACAAGCAACCTTCCCTTCAGGGTAGTGCTGGGCCTAGTGAGAGCCATGTGACTGGGGCTGCAGGGAGTACAAGTGGCAGCCTTCCCTTCAGGGTAGTGCTAGGTCCAGTGAGAGGCTTATGGCTGCGGCTGCAGGGAGCACTAGCAGCAGCCTTCCCTTCAGAGTAGTGCTGGGCCTACTGAGACATATGAGTGGGGAGCTGGTACTCTAGCAGCGGCTCGAGGTGGAGTCATGGTGTCTGGGACATAACAGGAATAAAAGAAATGCTGAGTGGAGGATTTCTCAACACCACCGGAGGACGCTGTGGGAATTGATCCGGCGAACAGGGATGCCAACAGCAGTGGTGTTTTAGACGTTTGTGCTTGTCCTGTAAATGATGCTAGGCCAACTGTCGGAGGTGCCTTCCAACCTGTCTCGATAAGCCATTTTCTGGCGCCCATTGCCAGATCCAGACTTTTTCACTTGGCCCAAAGACATTTCACATTCTGGTACAGAGTGCTCGTGGCATTAGACAGAACTTAGAACTTTCTCAGAACTAGTATCACGCTATTTTACTTACAGAAACACGTCTTGTAACACGGATAGATTAAACATACAAAGGTAGTTAGACAGCAAGGACAGGGATAGATCCATTTTGGTTGAGGGGAGGGGAGGGGCAGTACACTAGAATCCCGATAACTCGACAGACTTTTTTATTTTAATGTTTATTTTTTATCGTTAAACTTGACTGTAATCATTTCTGTTATCTACTATGAGGTATGAACCGTATAGATAAATTTTAATTAGTATACGTATACAACCTACTACATTCTCCCTCACAGTAACAAAAGAGCTGACCGCGTATTGACCTTCGATATCTAGTCAGAACATAAGCAACCGGCAGACCATTATCACGAAACTGAAAGCTTGCCGTTAATTAAGTAGATATACAGCACAAACACTTGTTTGGAAGGTTTGAAGCTTTTTTTGCTTTAACCACTACAAAGTTATTTTTGAGACGTAACAACTGCGCAGTGGTTCATGATCGAGTTCATTTTTGTATAAGACCATAGATGTGTCGGGTTATCTTTCAGGCTTCCGCGAACCGTGCGTGTTGAAGATCAGCCTGCTCACATTTCAATGAAATAAACAGAGACATTACCCACATCATCAGTTTGAATGTCACTCGTGCACATTCAAGCAAGATCGTTCGCTAAGTGTAAAAGATACCTATGTACGTGCTAAGCTAAAATTTGAGTTACACATTTCTGGTTATAGCGCAGCTTCCAAGATTTGAGGCTTACTGTTGCTGTTGTGTTTATGCCAATGAAAATATCGAACGAGAAGAAAAGAAGTTAACATAACAATGGAAATTAAAGTAGATGTGTTAAACAGACCGAAAATGGGGAGCATTTTAATACGTAATTAATTTTAGAATGTTATACCTTTGTTTCCTATACTGTGCTAGAATATGCATTTATGTAATTTGCAGTATTATGTTATGAGTTGTAAATAACAGACCCCTTGTTCAGTAAAACTCGACAGCCTTTTAATCCACATTAGCTCGAGTATCGGGATTCCACTGTATTCTTGATAAAACGCGACAGAGTGCACAATATAGGCCACGTCTCACAGTTATACAGAATTGACGCCATGGAAGTCTTTGCAACCTCAATCCAGAACGTGTTCTGGTACTAGCGGTGCATAACTCTCCAGGCCCCCTAGAAACGGTACTTATGTACTCGTGCAGATAAATAGCCGCATACTTATAGCGGATAAACTCAATGCAAAAACACCAAATTTGGAATTGTGGCGAAACTAATGCGCTATCACACTTCAACTCGGACTACTTTACTTCCTTTACTCGCAGAACGGTTATCATGGACGTTGCAACAACTAGGCGTATAGCACAAAGAATGTTCTATTCCAGCGATGTCCAACGTTTGCGAAAGAGAGGAGTTTGGGTTTACCTCCTTCCACTGTATGTGAACTTTGCCTCTCTTTAACCCCCAGCCATGCATTGTGCTGCAATGGCGGGTTGGTTTCATGTATATTGCGTTTGATTTACTAAAGCACTTTCAAGTCTTATGCGATAAACATCTGTTCATTAATGACGTTTGGTACTGCTTACGTTTAAGAAGTTTATCAATGTTTGACGACAAAGTCGAAGTGCATAGCCTTAGAAGATACACCAAGCGATCGTCGCGTAACATATTCCGATACAGACTTTTAGTATAGTTCAATTTGGAGAAACTGCTCCCAAATATATGCTCACTCTTATACACATTCGTCCAAATGCTTATTTCTCTATTTACTACATTTTAATAGACAAACATTTTCAGGAAGTATCTTATTGCTAATTTGCTTGTAGGTGCAAGGGGAATATGGGAAAACAATAGGCTTTGAAGTCCCGCTCTCTTCGCAATGCTTAGAGTTAAAAAAACAAATAACATATTCTTATCTGAAAAAGGTTTACGTATTGGCGAATTCAAACAAATAAGAGAGAGTATCTCGGAAATGGTTCAACCAAAATACATACGAAGTATTTGGCATAAATTGTGCGTTTTAACCAAATTCACATTTTTTATTTATTAAGCTTTTGTCTGTTGTTGTTGTAGTGTTTAACGCCCGCTTTTACTACTACGGCACCGCAGGCGGTGACACTGATGATACATGGAATGAAGATGGAGCACCGGTGGAATGAGATGGCGGGGGAAACCGGAGCACCCGGAGAAAACCCGCCCTGACGCCGCTTCGTCCACCACGAATACCACATGCGGGTCCCTGGGATCGAACCCGGGGCTTTTGTCTGTCTCTTACTGTTTACCATTTATGTAAAATCATCCAGAATGAGGAGTCTTCTGAGGACATTCCTATAAAATTCAAACTATGACTTAGAAATTACCATGGAATCGCCAGTTTGTGTCCATTACTGAATTTACTGACTGTCCCTTCGATTGAGGAGTGGAGTGGAGTGGAGTGGAGTGGAGTGGAGTGGAGTGGAGTGGAGTGGAGTGGAGTGGAGTGGAGTGGAGTGGAGTGGAGTTGAGTGGAGGATAGCTGCTCACTGCGTAAGGTTCTCCAAATAGAGAAGGTTGGACATCCCTGATCCATCCTCACATAACCTTAAAGATTACCTGAGAGGAACCTCTACGTGGACCACTAATTCCCAGCCATAACTAAGCCCCTTGTTCGAACGCAATATGACGGAAAACCTGTCATCGACCATTGTCACAAAGGACGAACTAAATGTATGAATGCTGCTGTTACAAGGAATTCAATTTTGCGGAAGTATAGTTGTACGAGTATCAGCCCGAAAAAAATTCACTCCCCAGCTACCAATTGATATAAAAGCGCTTACAAGAGAGCAAAATCGTGGCAGGCGAAAATAGCGACACTCTCAACACAGTAGACTTGGGAAGATTTCAAAACCGCAACACCTAAGTCAAGGTATGAAGGGTAGCTTTATGGCACAACAGTGGCAAAACACCCTTGACAATGAAACAAACACGGTTTGGTGCATCGCACGGAGACTAAGCAAAGACAACGTACATATCCCACCAATACACCACAATGGCAGGATTGTCACAATTGACCAAGAAAAATATAATGCATTTACTGATGCATTAGAGCAGACAGTACCTAACCCCGTACGCGTGTATGAATGAAGAAGCGGAAAGAGACGTCCTGTTGGCAGGTTGAGGACAGCCCGAGGTGTGCCACACGTGTACCTGCCTTCACAGGACTGAACCACTTTCATGATGGGATGTGGGGTTTTGGGTGGCGAGTGAAAATGAGGTTGGAGGTTGAAGGGAGGTAGCAATTTCTGCTCCTCAACGGTCTTTGGGCACCTGTGGTGTATACATCCAAACATGGGTGGTTTTAATTTTGTAATTTTGAAATCCAAGCATCTCTTGGAAGTATTGTGTGGGAGCTCAGCTTTTGCTGTTACCCAACACGACACAATAACGAATAATCAAATACATAATCTATGCCCGTAAGAAATAAAATTGCTGATAAGATTCTTGCATCAAAGAAAGGATAAAACACCTAACAGTGCCAAATAATCAACCGAATGAAGCGCTTAAACTCTTGCCAAAGGTCTTCCACTACATCTTAACAAGGCTATTTCCCAGGACGATGGAACGTTGCACATGTACTTCACTTATTATTGTGCTAGGTTCTTTAACGGTTAGTATTACATAACACATCATAAACTTTTAAAGTCCTATTATTTTGAACTCAACGTCACATAGATTAATTTCCTTAGCTTTCCTTTCACTATTTATAAAATCAAGGCTAAATCTAAAGTGGTTGTGATTTATAACCTACCTGCATTTGGAGAAGCTTTTCGTGAGCGTTTTCGTGATGTTGCCATAAAACTCCAATTGTAACGGTTGCCAAAATTCTGAAGCCGACATCTTTACCAGGAGGACCACGTGGACTGGAGGGTTCGTTGAGAAGGGTAGTACTTTCCAACTTATATTGGAAGCCGGTTCCCAATTGGAATTGTCTTGACGCAGCTTCTGCTCCCATGCTTGCCACAGCTGGGGATGAGACAAGAATGAAGCCATAACACCACCGCCAACATACCAACACTATCACTTTCGTTAATTTGGTGAGTTGCATACTTTCGACCACATATGAAGATTCTTAAATCACTAACAAAACTGAATAGTTTGTGATATCAGTATTTATAACGACAACTGCAGTCACACCTCCATGTTTTCTACGTAGGGAAATCAGCACCGAGTATAGATGGTAATACGCACTTCATATTAAACACACTCCATCTTAGAGGATGCACTTTTCTTGTCTGTATGCTTCTGATTTTTCACTTATTAATGTTGTTTTTACTAGAATATCACTTCTCATTTTATTTGTAAAATTGTTAAATTCCTTGAAAACTGTAAAAACAAACAATGAATCTTCATGAAGCTAAGGTAATTTCTATGAACCGGAGTAAAAGAATCAAAATAGTTTGATTACGGAGGTTTTACAGTATACGTATATCTGGATAACAAGAGAATTTGGATGTTTTGTATATACCAAAATCCAATTTTCGTCACAAATACTTACGTTAGTGAACAGGTATTGGGTACCTTGATAAATAACGTCAGTACATTTTTGTTTAAGATCATATTACCTCCTAAATTCTTAAAAACACGCAAATAACCTTTTTCCGAACATCCTTAGACAGCGGTCGCTGTACACAAAAGGCACGTAGAAGGGGCAAAAGCGAGGTAGGGAAAGACGGGGATAGTGGTATTGCCAATATATGTCGGCAATATATGCAGAAAATGGCGCGAGCGTGCTTTTGTTTCTAGTGCCATAATTTCGTTGCTCAACTTTGTAAACCTTGCCTCAATTAAGTGCAATTTACAGACGTTTACACAGTAAAGTGAGTGAGTGAGTGTATTGGGTTTAAGGGCCCGTCGACAACTTGGTCATTAGGGCCCCATTTACACAGTAAATGATGTTTTAATTATTGTTCCTAAAAGTGTATTCTTAATACTTTTGTAGTAAAGCAGTGCAATATAGCGTTAAAAGTGCCCGAAAATCCATTTAAAGGGTTTTGATAAATACGAAACATTATCGGAGTATTTAAACGACATGTGGACAACAGAAATGTCAAAAAAGGAAAGAGTGAGAAAATAAGCTTCATCATATGCTTCCTGACGATTAGCCTAACATTTTGAACACTTATTGAGAAACATTTCGCTGTTACAATAAACATATCTCAGTAGAATATCACCTGTTAATACAGAACGTAACAAATGCAGTTGGTATACCACAGAAACGAATGTTCAGCATATCGAGAACAAATGACTAACAGGTTAATGGACGTTTTACGATAATTCCGGTAGATCGCGGTTGAAGAAAGATGAAAACCGTGTTAAACAGATTCCAGGTGTTATAAATATCTATCGAAGTAGACGGTGCATTCTTTGACTACCCACCATTAAACTGAAGGAAATACTTTTTAAACTACAAAATACATCTTTTTTGTCTTAGAAATTATGCATTAATAGTAACAATAATTCGGCGTGAGTCAAAATTTGACAAGGAAAGCTGAACAGTTTGTTTCTATTTAATTAAACATAACCTAGTCTTTTCTTGAGGATTGCAAAGCTATTCGGCGGTTCGCTCCCATTTAGTCTACTGCCTAGATTCAAATGTAGGCTCCTAGGTTTTTAGTGTAAATATGGCAGCTATCCGCTAGGCAGAGTGGAATGTGGAATGGAAATACAAAGCTCTTGCTAAATTAAATGCAGCGTGTCCAATAGCGTCTCCAAATGCCATTACATAAAATAGCATGCTGTAGATGCACAGTCAGCACACAGTACCAGTGCGGAAACTCTTAATACCGAGTGAACTCTGTGCACTGTTACAGAGGAAGCAGCATATCGACAGTTCCCAAGTATTCAATATGGCCGACATAACACTGAACTGCACCAAAAAGCAATACTACCAACCTACATAACGTCATTCTTTGTAACATCAAATGTCACAAAGTAATATGCTTTCAAACAATAATAATGCTCGAACATCGTTACCACACAACACATGAACCTGCTCGCCCTCGGCAAATCTTGTTCTGCAATAACATTTTTGGATAAAATCACTTCCGAACGCTGAATATAGTAATATATTTAACGCGCTATTGTGTGGAAACACTAAAATAAAAATAACGGTAACTGTAATTGTACACCGTGTGGAAGGGAAGTCATTACATTAATTTAAACCAGCGATAGATCTCGATATTTGGAAGACATTTTGTATCTTACGTTTTTGTCTCTGGCCATTTCCTATGGATATATTTTAGTTTTGTCGAAAACAAGCAGGTAATACTGTGGATTGTGTGGATGTCACTTTCCCTAGCTCAGTACATAAACCAGGGGTGTCAAACAGCACTCACCAGGCGTGAAAAATTTTCCCCTACTTTCCCTCCCTCCGTGATGATCAAATCGGAAAACGGGAAAAACAAAGCGAAAACCGGTTCTACGAGCGCGTGCTACTGCAGTTAAGGAGGGGTAGACCCCTCTCTTCACACCCTGGGAGTGAGGTTTGACATGCCTGACATAAACAAACACAGTAAAGGTGCTTCACGAGAACACAAACGAATACCCTGCCTTGTCCTTCCGTGTTTATTGAGCTTGCGTAGGCCAATCACAAGCGTTAGCTCCCAAAACATTAAAGCGAAAGCGAAAGTGCCCGACGTGTTTACATTCACAAACCAGGTCAATTACCTGACCAACCTCAACGCAACGTTGTCGACTTACTGCACGCGTGGAAAAGCTGCTTGGAGAATTCCTTCACATCTTTTAAATTATTAAGTGA
This sequence comes from Tenodera sinensis, assembly GCA_030765045.1. Lineage (NCBI taxonomy): Eukaryota > Metazoa > Arthropoda > Insecta > Mantodea > Mantidae > Tenodera > Tenodera sinensis. Next base: position 26,167,230 of record CM060962.1, on the reverse strand, counting down.
TGGCGCATAATTACTACCGAAGCTATGTCAGAAATCAGTTACTCTATGCATCTTACAAGTAACAAACTGTTATCTGTGTACATTCCTGTGGAATTAAGCATCCAAGTTGGATCAAAAACCATTTCTTCCAAGTCTGCTGATCAAAGAACAAAATGCCATTAGACTTTTTTGTTAGTAATGGCTTCTGTGGCACAATAACGGATACAATAACACCAACTATGGCCGTAGCTTTAACATGGTTATATTTTACGAACAGTTGGAGGTACTAATGTAACCTAACAGCTGGAATATGAGCAAATATAACCAGATCGCACCATAATGGGGGAGGGGGTGTCACTGTTTTTGTTTTTTGGGGTATTCCAATAAGCTGTTTCCTCTATCATTCAGCAGACAGTTCACAGCAAAAATGTAAACCTAATTTTCATAAGCTTTCCCTGACCAAAACATTGTATTTCCTTGGTTACAGTCTTCACCCCTATTATCTGTCCCAAAACACATCTTTAAACACCATTTATTGCTATACCTATACTTCTTTCTGCATACATTAATCTGGACTTCAAATTGATTGTGGGTACATGACCAAGCTATTTTGACGCTGGCCGCGGATGCACGCCTCAAAGACTCAAGGTGAAGCTACCTCACACCACTTGGCGGCCTCGTGCGTCAAAAGGTAAAGCTACCTCACACCACTCGCGGCGAATGAACACCCAACAATCAGCGCGGAAAAACAAAGAGTTTCGAGAACGTTCCGGAAGCTTCGAATATGTGCTTGTTTGTGGAAGCGGCGAGAAAAGAGTGAATTTCCGAAAAAATCCATGTTACATAATTTTCGCTTATGAAGACTTGTGGGACGGCGAGAGAGGGACAGTTTTGTGAGGCAAAAGGGAAGAGTGGTAGTTGTATGTGATAGGTCTCGTTCAACAATCACGATTCTATGTGTGTGTGTGTGTGTGTGTGTGTGTGTGTGTGTGTGTGTGTGTGTGTGTGTGTGTGTGTGTGTGTGTGTGTGAAAGAGAGAGAGAGTTGCAGTGAGGAAGCAGTTTTAGTGAGTGTGATTGTGATTGTCGAAGCCAACAGTTTGTGAGACAGAGTAAAGAAAGGGAAAGTGTATCAGGGTTACGAGAAGACAGAACAACTGCGAGTTGTATTGTGTATTGTGATAACAACGGTGAAAGAGAACCGTGTTTTGTGCTTCAATTTTAGAACAAAAATAAAGTGACGGAAAAAGCAATTGGACCTTGTCATTTTTACACTATTTTAGGAATAGCGATGAATTCAGTCACTGAGGGGCTTTGGGCCACCACCCTCTCCCAACTCTAAAAATGCCGAAGAGGCAGCAAATCACATTTAATTTGGAACTCATCACTCCAAGGGTTGGAAGAGGATTTTGAGAAGAAAACTGTTGTAATCCTCTTTACAATGTAGTTCTTCATCAGTATGAAATAACTTAACTAATTTCTCCGACACTAGCTAATTGTTTACTATGACTTTCAAGGTCACAGCGAACCGTGTTTCAGTTACAATGTTAAACTAAGACCATCATCATCGATACACTTTTCCTAAGAATAGACCAATGTCACGAGTTGCTATTTCCTTAGAAATGTGTTAGGATTATCCAGATCCTTGAACTTTGTTTGTAATTCCGTTTATGATGTTGCTAACCGCTGCTCTACACAGCATTGCAGATGTACATTTTTACTTTCTCTGCTACTTATTGTAAGTAGTCGTATTCCACCCAAAAATTCGATGTCGGATTTCACCGGAAATGTTTTGAGCCTCCCTGAATAAAAAAAAAAGCATTTTTAGAAAAAGGTTTTTGTGTGTGTGTGTGTGTGTGTGTGTGTGTGTGTGTGTGTGTGTGTGTGTGTGTGTGTGTGTGTGTGTGTGTGTGTGTGTGTGTGTGTGTGTGTGTGTGTGTGTGTGTGTGTGTGTGTGTGTGTGTGTGTGTGTGTGTGTGTGTGTGTGTGTGTGTGTGTGTGTGTGTGTGTGTGTGTGTGTGTGTGTGTGTGTGTGTGTGTGTGTGTGTGTGTGTGTGTGTGTGTGTGTGTGTGTGTGTGTGTGTGTGTGTGTGTGTGTGTGTGTGTGTGTGTGTGTGTGTGTGTGTGTGTGTGTGTGTGTGTGTGTGTGTGTGTGTGTGTGTGTGTGTGTGTGTGTGTGTGTGTGTGTGTGTGTGTGTGTGTGTGTGTGTGTGTGTGTGTGTGTGTGTGTGTGTGTGTGTGTGTGTGTGTGTGTGTGTGTGTGTGTGTGTGTGTGTGTGTGTGTGTGTGTGTGTGTGTGTGTGTGTGTGTGTGTGTGTGTGTGTGTGTGTGTGTGTGTGTGTGTGTGTGTGTGTGTGTGTGTGTGTGTGTGTGTGTGTGTGTGTGTGTGTGTGTGTGTGTGTGTGTGTGTGTGTGTGTGTGTGTGTGTGTGTGTGTGTGTGTGTGTGTGTGTGTGTGTGTGTGTGTGTGTGTGTGTGTGTGTGTGTGTGTGTGTGTGTGTGTGTGTGTGTGTGTGTGTGTGTGTGTGTGTGTGTGTGTGTGTGTGTGTGTGTGTGTGTGTGTGTGTGTGTGTGTGTGTGTGTGTGTGTGTGTGTGTGTGTGTGTGTGTGTGTGTGTGTGTGTGTGTGTGTGTGTGTGTGTGTGTGTGTGTGTGTGTGTGTGTGTGTGTGTGTGTGTGTGTGTGTGTGTGTGTGTGTGTGTGTGTGTGTGTGTGTGTGTGTGTGTGTGTGTGTGTGTGTGTGTGTGTGTGTGTGTGTGTGTGTGTGTGTGTGTGTGTGTGTGTGTGTGTGTGTGTGTGTGTGTGTGTGTGTGTGTGTGTGTGTGTGTGTGTGTGTGTGTGTGTGTGTGTGTGTGTGTGTGTGTGTGTGTGTGTGTGTGTGTGTGTGTGTGTGTGTGTGTGTGTGTGTGTGTGTGTGTGTGTGTGTGTGTGTGTGTGTGTGTGTGTGTGTGTGTGTGTGTGTGTGTGTGTGTGTGTGTGTGTGTGTGTGTGTGTGTGTGTGTGTGTGTGTGTGTGTGTGTGTGTGTGTGTGTGTGTGTGTGTGTGTGTGTGTGTGTGTGTGTGTGTGTGTGTGTGTGTGTGTGTGTGTGTGTGTGTGTGTGAGATATAGCCTATGTAGTCCAGTTTACTCTTTACGACTTTTGTATAACTGGTAAACCGTAAGAGATAGATCAAATCTCATTGCACAAAAAATGTATATCTTGCTAAACACACAATTTATGTCCAAATGAGTTCTTTTGTAAAGTGAACCATTTGGAAAATATTCCTTGTTATTTGTGTGAGTTTTGGAATACTTAAACCTTTCCTCAATTGGAAGTTCCTTATTCATTTTTTAATATCTTAGCCGTGCAAAGAGAACGGAATTTGAAAGCTTTAAAAGATTTGACTATCACTCAAAGCTTACTGTATTCCCATATTCCCCTTGCACATACAGGGAAATAAGCAATCAGGTAATTTCTGCAAATGTTTATCTCAACTAACATGAAGAAAACAGAGGAACAAGAGTTGTAAGAATGGTTAATGCATGAGTAGAGAAAGCCATGTGAGTGCAACAGATCAGATTTTTACTCTCTTTACCACTTGAGAAAGGCAGAGGAAGTATCGTATTCTACTAAAAGGTTCGCTCTCGAGATTTCAACAGAAAACCACTTGAGATCCACTGAATCCCCCCCCCCCCGCCGAAATGTTTATTAAAGGTCGTGTGTTTGTGAATATTGTAAATTCAAAAATAAAAACTCAGAAGAAAAAATGAGTCGCTCACACTTTTAAGCATACCGGAGTAAGATGTTAAAGTAAATCCCAACATCCCAAAATACCATTTACATTGGGAAGTTATTTTTCAGTTTCCAAATAAAAAACATTCTTTACGATTTTGATTAAAATGCCATGTGTTTTAACTCTTAATAGACTAACAAAATCAGTATCTTGAATTTGCTGCGACTATTCTGTGACCCATTCTTTGATTCTGAAAAATAACTAGGTAGGTATATAACAGAAGAATCGCACTTAATGAATACTGCATGTAGTATATAAAGTTTGTCTGCAAATTAGCAACCATCAGAGGCAGTGCGACTGTATTGTACGTCCAGTGGATCTCCGGCCCTGACATTTCACATCTGTGATAAGTTAGAGGGGAAGGTTAACGTTGCCAACGTATAGTAATGGATTCTCAAAATTATCTTAACAATGAAAGTATATGATATTTATTAAGTTTAAAACGTTGAAATACAGGTTTCGGTTTTATTTTTATGCAGTATCTTCGTACACCACTATTCTGTTCCAATATTGCCTTTGCATCTATTATGGGCAGTAACTGTTACTTCTGGCAATACTGGAAACCAGTGGCACACCGGTTGTTAAAACTTTCCGCTAGCACCAATCAGCGGTCTCACTGCTAGGCGTGGCTTCCAAATGTAGCACCATGTTGCCAACTCCATTTTACAAGGGCCACGCGGTTTCAATTGCTTTGGTGTTTGTGCACCAGGCTTTTTTTCCCCGCGATAGGTAAACGGTATAACAATTGTCTCCATATTCTACTATTCTGTGATCATTTATATGCATACTGTCCACGTAAATTTACGAAGCAGCGATGCGATCTGGGGATGTATTAAATGTTTCAAATACGCTGTTTGAAATTCCCGCTAAAGAACTGGCAACACCGCGTCACGAGGCCTTGAGAAATGTCAGAGCCGGAGATCCACTGGCTGTACAATAGTTACATTTTTCGTATTTGAAACAAACTCGTAAATACGTATAAACATGTATAGAATGCATTCTCTTTGCAACACGTAAATTAGTAATTCATCAGTAAATACACAATACACATAATTAGGCTTCATAAACTATGAGTACACGATCCGTTATTTTCCGAGGTTTAGTTTCGATAGGACAAACATTACTTACAGATTTGGGTGCAACAGACTGAAATTATAGGGGGGTTGGTTTAAGTTATGAAATAATATATGATTATTGCCGAATCCTAAAATATAGGTTTAAATGGTTTAGCACAGACATGTAGATTTTCAGATTTTCATGCAAGGTAGAAGATATTTTGCCCTCATGAAATATTTTACAACATAGAAAATACGTAAAAGCCCTTGACTACGAAGAAATTTTGCCTTCCGTCCCGGATATTATCTGCATGCTACACCCTAAAAGCGATACCTAAAGAGATTGCTTTACGCATCATCACTTATCTTCCTCTATGTTGTAAACGATGGTTGAATTCAAGATTTTTACAGAAGATGACTTATTCACTTCTCACCAATAGTGAACCGGCATTCAAAGTACACGAAATCCCTACTGCATAATTTCTATACCACGTACATGGCAGGCATTCTATCCAAACATTTGACATCGATTCACTGGAAATACAGCTTTTGAGACCCCCTGAATAGAAACAAAGCATTTTTAGTAGTAATTTCGTGCGCGTCCGTGTATATACGTGTGTGAATAGTATAACTCAAAGATAACTATTGATGTATACCAAAGATGCAACACTAAGTTTTTCAAGAAACTTTCCCGTTCCTAAACTTCTCTTTACATACATTAAACATTTTTTCCGATTTATTTTTATTTTCTCAAATATGGATCCAACGATTTTGATTAGATTATGGCCTTATATTAAGATATTTGCGTGAGAAACTAAAATGTAGATCTTGACTTTTATGAGAATAGTCTAAAATCCTCTATTCGGAAAGAATTTTATATGCTTTGTGTAAGTGCTAAACATTAGTAGATTGACAGAAGCTTACTTCACAAAAATAGACCTCTTTAAAGCACGCAAATTATAAATACAATTAGTATGGCATCACGCATTTCCGTAATAAGTTGTTTGAAGTTTTCAATACGTTTGTCATTTTTTAAGGTACTCTCGCCAGTTGTTTCTTGCGATGTCATGGAAAAAGTATGGATTTTCAAGGTAGCATGAAGCGACATGCTTTTTAAACATACGACTATCGATTCCGTTTCCTCTTATCTATAGGTACATACAAGGTGGCTACAACAAAATGTGTAATTAGGATTACTAGACCTCCTGTATGTATGGTATTACCCCCTTTTTAAAGAATCGTCCCGGTGTCACACGAAATGTTCTGGGACGCCAATTTGTCCCGTATTTAGTTAAAAAGAATAACATCCATTTTTTGCTATGCAAGATAATTTTGAAATTTGAGTAACTTATCTAATTGGATACCAATTATCATTTACCATCCAATCCTCGTATAAACATTGATGTACAACTGCCCATTAGGGAAATAATTTTTTTTTTTCAGTCTCATTCTACCCTTTCCAACCTTTTCCTTCACACGGTTAGTGTGAAAGAAGAATTAATTTCCAATGCGTACCATCTATCGATAGCTGCAATGGCGCAAATTCAATGTCGATTGTTGAATAAGATGCTTGCGACTGGCAAAGGGAGTTTTGGTTCTAACACAGCTGTCATTTGTTTCGTGGTTGATGGAATCTGTGAGATAATATTCAGAGCATAGATGCTTTCAAAGGTTTTGTTTCATTTTGTCATGCCAAAAGAAGGTATTCTAGTAGTGACAATTCGAAACAGTGGCATATTATTGCGAGAACGGACAACGAACACGAAGTCTCGCACAAACTGTGCTGTTGTACATTCAGTATCAAACCGCCCACGGCGGGAAAGCGAACATTATCCAACATATTCAAAGCCAGAAACACTAACTTCGTAAGTACCTAGTTATTTCTTCAAAAAGATGGACCATGTCTATGTAATTTATATGTCTCGTGTTTTTTATTTTAGAAATCCGACAATGAAAGTACCCACAAAACAAGTACCCACACAACAGTAGGTAGAGCAAGTCATATGAATGAATCAGACATTTTCCGGATAAATAAGGACATTCATTAAATCACAGAATTACAACACATTGAAGTCTTAACTTACTTCTGGGATGTAGAAGGTACCGCAGACCGGCTTAAAGCTGAAACATTTAGGTATTTCCTATAAATTACCACCTGACATTAGCATCTACCACTTTAAGCGAAATGAAACAGCTCGGGTTGTTCTTAGTTTCAAGATTATCATGCACTGACTTATGAATAAGCGAAAAATACTTTCAGCACTTAGCGGTTAATCTAACTCCATATTCTCACAGCATGACAAGAATCTACCGGGAAATGTAAATATAGTGTAGAGTAGTATTAAATGACTACCACATGATTATAAGCTTCGATTAAACAAAATCAATTTTCTTGGATTTTATACACTCTCTCGTTCACACACTGTTCACAGTAATACTAGCACAAGTAACACATTCGAGTGGAATTAAATAACTGGTGCAATTTAGGATTGAAACACTGTTCTTTTTTATCATATGCACTGTCACTCGCTCACAAACGACAATTCCCGGTATATGCATTAACACAAGCAACAGGTTAACTCTTTCAGAGCTGACTCAACGAACCTCACTTCCTCAAATTTCCACTACACACACATTCGTCCGCTCCAGGCGAATGAAGAGTTTTCAAGGTGAAAAGAAATGTACAGCGTTGCCAACCCACCCAGCTTAAATTACGCTGGACGTGATATTAAACATTATGACAGCTAAAATTATCATTGTTACCATATAACGCTATGTTAATCTAGGCCCCTTTTTCCTCTGAAATGTCCTTCCTTTAGCTAATGATAAGCACCAGGGAACTTTATTACACTGAGCTGAATTATCTATGTTATATACAACTTTCAGAATAGACATTTATTATGAGTGCGGGAAACACTAGAATCTACGTTAATTAACCAGGGATGCGGAGGGATGTGGAGGGGGGGGGGTAATTGGGTGTTCCAGGAAACCAGCAGGAAAAAAAAAAAAAAGAACTGACAAAAGCACTGCAAATTTGTCCGAAACCACCCACTCTATTTAAAAAACAGGAAAAAGATTTTCGGAGCGTTCGAGTTGGATAACCAATGATAGGCAACCTATGTGCGAGAGGATGCCTACCGTTGCTCAACTGTCAGCTCGCCTGAATGTTTTTCTATCTGCGCCCCTGGTGGCATTCTTGCATCATGCCAAGGTGGATTGTGAAACACCCAAAGAATGTGCGATACGAATAAAAATGAGTTGCACCTAGTAAGAGAATCGCAAGCTAGGTGAGAGATTCAAGTCACCGAATCTCGCGATGCAAATTAATAGGGTATTTCTCTACCTTTGGAGTGCCACCACCAGGGCTGCCAACCTCGGAGATGCTGACAATAATATTGTGGTAGTATTACTATGCTATTCATGTTACTGATTGAGGGAAGTAGGGGATATATTATTAGGACGGTGGTTATATACATAATACAAATTATGGTAGCATTTAAGGAACATTGTAAATATATGCATTAAAACTGGTTCACAAGCTCCCGGTAACAGTAACCAGAATGGAAACAAGAACGGGAATGCATATTATCGATAGCCAAGTGAAGGTCGATATTGTGCATTGGGAATTCATTTGTTCCTAACGGACCAATTTTTTTTTTTCTAGTTTGCGACTATAAAGCTCTAGCGTCTGTTGCATGGCACGGCCGCTTTGAATAATTTCTACAGCGAAAAGTCTAATATGCATAATATGAATCTAACATGCCGTGCCCGTAACGAGAACGAAGAAGGTAGAACTGGGCCAGTGTTCTTTCCCGTTCCTGGGGCCTGGGATAGCTTCCCGTCGGTTGTGAACAGTCCCATTTGAATACACGTATTTGGTTAAAATAATACACAATAAAAGGAAGCACATTTCGGTCAGCTAATATGCACTTTATATTCTCAAGCTAATTTCATACAGAATTTTCATCTTTTATTATTAGAATATTTACGGTTGAGGTAAAATTTAATGGCGGGTGGCTCAACACAAAATCCAGTCACAGGCTTAGTGCGGTTTTAGGGCGCACAACATCTATGTTCACTAGCACCCAAACGATACAAACATAGGCTTGTCATGCCTTGCGAGTTAAACACGCTGTACAGTCGGTGATATAAATATCATTTGAACCCACAAAGTTTATTTGTACAACAGGTAATAGAATAGCAATGGTCAGCTATCAGCCGCCATTAAATGTTGCGTCTACCATACTATTTGTAATGCTGGGCAGTAACGCTTTGTCATGGCTGAAGCGCTTCTCTGCATCTCATCAAATTGAAACTGCTTCTTGCAAAGCAATTTTCATACAATATTTCCGACATTCTCTGTTAATAATGAACTGAACTGATTTGGGCACTCTACATACACTTCAAAATGGAGCAATTGGAGACATTTTAAACTACTTCACTTTGAGCAAAACGGGGATACTATATACCTTTTGTGGACAAATTAACTTCTATTTTTTCAAACATAAAATTAAATTGTTTATATCATTAGAATAACCCAAATTAAAATATAATTAGAAATGTCTAGTGCTTCACCGCAAAGAGCATTTTGATAAAATTCAACATTTAGCTCTAAAAAACTTAATGGAGTTAAAATCTCAACTTCAAAATAGAGCTACCAAAGTTTGCATGTGACATTCGTATTTTATTTTTATGGCAAGGTTAGTATTTATAATACTCAAAACGGGGTGAAGTGCTTGGATAAATTACTGTTTTTTCTCGCCTCTGTTTAAATGCTTTGTGGATGCAATCTAGTAACATTCACTAGCCAATTGTGAAAATAGGAAGAAGCATTAATTGAAAGTTGACACTGGGAAGTAGGAGAAACAAATGTTTCGTTTTAGATTCAAGAGGTCCACAAACCCGTTTTAATCTACCAAAGTCCTTGTAAACTATTTTGCATATGCAAACAACGTATGTGCGGCGCTATGCGGCCAACCAATTGAATTTTTGCTTCTTTTAGCAACCTAATTCTTGGGCTGGCAACATTGGAAATGCAGCGTGCTGGTCGCGCACAGCATAATGGAGGGGGAATGCTACCAAACCGTTAGGCACTGTGTCGGACACTGAACTCTCAGATGACATCCCATGTTCAGCCTTGTATATTAACACTGCAAGGAATCATTAATAATGGTCAAGGTGACTAAAGGCGGGCTGCATGGAGATGAGAGGCTCCCATTGGCTACCTGCCTGTGACACGTATGAGTGAAGAAGAGCGGCAGATACTAATTACCAGCACTAAACGTAAATTCCTTAACACTCTCCGTTTTCATCAAAATGCTTATTATGTCACTGTTTCAATAACTCTAGTTAGATTTATACTAGAAAACAAATGCAGTGACACCTGCATTAAATTAGTAATATATTTACGTATAAACAAAACTACTTGGACCAGGGGTGTCCATCCCCTCCCAATAAACACCTTCCCCACACCCAGTTTCGTTCAATTTTGTTTCTTTTTATGCTATTGGAAACTTAGCAAGGACGTTGTCTTTTTATTTTTTTAAAGTTTAACGTACTTAAATCTACTAGGCTCGTGCCAACATAATTAAAAACAAACCAAACAAACATATGAGCAACTTCTTAGGAGACGAAATAATGGCTTTCGTAAAGGTCGATGCTGTTGTGATGGCTATTTTTCAATGAAATTATTAATAAAAAACAAAGTTAATATAGAAACACACCTTGCTTTTACAGACTTCCAGAAAGCCTTTGGTAAAATTAATAGGAATAAATCGTTAGACATTTTTAGCTGACAATATACCACAACAGTATATTTTAAATGTTTGAAATATCTACAGAACAAATTTTATTTCAGTTCGTATTAATACATATACTGAATGGATCAAATTAATACCGGTGTAAGACAGGGATATAATTATTCAAGAATGGCGACAAATGGAACATGGTTCCATTCAGGTTAATAGACTCTGAAAGAGACTCCCCGCTTTTTGCAGATGATTTAGTGTTAACAGCACACACAGAAATAGATTTACAGTTTTCTGTATATAATTTGAATATTGTCTATAAGAGATACGATGTGAAAATCAATAAGAATATTTAAAAACAAATTACGCACACAGTTAGCATGTGTTTCCTGAATGTTCACAAATAAAAATATTTCAGCCAGAGATTTGAATTGCTCTCTGCAATTGCGCGCGCGTGCGTGTGTGTGTGTGTGGGGGAGGGGGGTGGGAGGGGTGTGGGTGTCAGTCTGTGTGTATGTATGGGTGGGTGGGTGTGGGTGGGTGTGCGTGTGCGTGGGTGTGTGTACGTGTGCGGGGGGTGTAAGTCTGTGTGTATGTATATGTGTGGGGGTGGGTGTGTGGGGGTGGGGGTGGGTGTGGGTGGATGGGGTGTGTCAATCTGCGTGTGTGGGTGGGTGTCATTCTGCGTGTGTGGGTGGGTGTCATTCTGCGTGTGTGTGGGTGGGTGTCATTCTGTGTGCGTGGGTGGGTGTCATTCTGTGTGTGGGTGTCATTCTGCGTGTGTGTGGGTGGGTGTCATTCTGTGTGTGTGTGGGTGTCATTCTGCGTGTGTGTGGGTGTCATTCTGCGTGTGTGGGTGGGTGTCATTCTGCGTGTGGGTGGGTGTCATTCTGCGTGTGTGTGGGTGTCATTCTGTGTGTGGGTGGGTGTCATTCTGCGTGTGGGTGGGTGTCATTCTGCGTGTGGGTGGGTGTCATTCTGTGTGTGGGTGGGTGTCATTCTGCGTGTGTGTGGGTGGGTGTCATTCTGTGTGTGTGTGGGTGGGTGTCATTCTGTGTGTGTGTGGGTGTCATTCTGCGTGTGTGTGGGTGTCATTCTGCGTGTGTGGGTGGGTGTCATTCTGCGTGTGGGTGGGTGTCATTCTGCGTGTGTGTGGGTGTCATTCTGTGTGTGGGTGGGTGTCATTCTGCGTGTGTGGGTGGGTGTCATTCTGCGTGTGGGTGGGTGTCATTCTGCGTGTGGGTGGGTGTCATTCTGCGTGTGTGGGTGGGTGTCATTCTGCGTGTGGGTGGGTGTCATTCTGCGTGTGTGTGGGTGGGTGTCATTCTGTGTGCGTGGGTGGGTGTCATTCTGTGTGTGTGTGGGTGTCATTCTGCGTGTGTGTGGGTGGGTGTCATTCTGTGTGTGTGTGGGTGTCATTCTGCGTGTGTGTGGGTGTCATTCTGCGTGTGTGGGTGGGTGTCATTCTGTGTGTGTGTGGGTGTCATTCTGCGTGTGTGTGGGTGGGTGTCATTCTGTGTGTGTGTGGGTGTCATTCTGCGTGTGTGTGGGTGTCATTCTGCGTGTGTGGGTGGGTGTCATTCTGCGTGTGGGTGGGTGTCATTCTGCGTGTGTGTGGGTGGGTGTCATTCTGCGCGCGCGCCAGTCTGTGGATAGACTAACTCAAAAACGAAACGTCGGTTAAAACCAAAGTTGGTATTCAAATTCAGTGTCTTAAGAATGCGACACGAAGATTTTGAAGAAAATTCCTCCACCCTAAACTACTCCTTATATGGAAAATTTTCCGAAAATTTTTAATTTTCTCGAAAATGGCTAACGATTTTGATTAAAACGCCATATGTTTATGATATTTTTGACAAATGAAATGTACATTTTGAACATCTAGTCCTGTTTACTCTGGTTGACTTCTGCATAGTTGGTAAACCGCAAGATATAGACCAAATCTTACTGTACAAAACGTACATCTCGCTAAAGCACACAATTTATGTCCAAATGAATTATTTTGTATAGTGAACTATTTCGGAGATATTCCTCGTTGTTTGTGTGAGTTTCGGAAACAGCTTTCGTCAAATGGAACATCGTTGCTCATTGTTAGCCGTGCAAAGAGAACGCAATTTGAAAGCTTTAAAAGATTTGACTATCGCTGAAAGCCTACTGTATTCCCATATTCCCCTTGTACCTATAAGGAAATACGCAATAAGATAATTCCTGCAAATGTTTATCTCAACTATCACGAAGAAGATAGAGGAACAAGAGTTTCTAATAATGGTAGTACAAGAGTAGAGAAAGTCATGTGAGTGCAACACATCAGATTTTTTAAAAATTCTATTCCTTTTTCTTCGTATTCTTAAGGGTACAGGTAGGAATGGAAAACTGTCTTTTGGGTACGCCGAGAGAAAAGGTTGAATACCACTGTACTATAGCTATTTTCACGTCATGAAGGCACAACGGGCGCTTATGGACCATTTTATTCTTATGGAAGAATCAGGTGCGCCGTTGCCAAATTTGCGTGTTTTCAAATGTGACTAAGATAAAGTATGAACATGCATTTCGGTGTAAAATGTATCGAAGAATACGATGGCATGCACGACAAACCTTCTATGCAATTGTACATTTTTTTAAATAACAAAATGTAAAATTTTGTTGAAAGCAGATTTTTAACATCTTTCTCGCTCCGCACGTTTAAACATGGCTTTAAACCGAAATAATTGCAATGAAAAAAAAAAAAAAAAAAAAATCTGGATTATTCTCTTGCTTATATAGGCCACGTTAGTATTTAGATTGTATCAATATGTCTAAACATATTTTTTTTTTTTTTTAATAAAGTTTAAAACAAAGTGTTAAGATTCTTCGTTTATACAGTGGAAAATGTCGTCGCTGGCTAATTCTCGTTCTGTAAGTCCACGTAAAAACTTCCAGCGACAAAGTTGTCAAGGAAATAACGAAATTATTATTTATATAAATATAGAACATCTCCAGTAACAAGCCATCCATAAATCACCATTTAAAGGGAAATGTTTTTAGCGCGCCAAGCACACGGCCAACAACACCCGGTTCTCCTGCAATAATAGTAGTACTTAATAGTAGTAATAGTAACAAATAATAAACCTGGTTGTGTGCAAACGCGGTAATCACATTGGTGCAACATACGTGGCAACTCCGCGCTGATTCTCCATGAGAGCCATTGTGCCTTCATAACGTGAAAACTCCTATAGGCGATATCTTGTTGTTGTTGTAGTGTTTAACGCCCGCTTTTACTACTACGGCACCGCAGGCGGTGACACTGATGATACATGAAGATGGAGCACCGGTGGAATGAAATGGCGGGGGAAACCGGAGTACCCGGAGAAAACCCGCCCTGACGCCGCTTCGTCCACCACGAATACCACATGCGAGTCCCTGGGATCGAACCCGGGCCGCCTAGGTGGTAGGCGAGCGCGCTAACCGCTCGGCCACGGCGCCGCTAGGCGATATCGACCGATGAATGAATGGGCGAAATGATGTTCAAATGAACCCGGTGTACACAGAGCTTAAGTTACTCGACTTATCTTCCCGGGATCAGGAAAGAAAACAGAAGGAAGGACACCATATCCGGATAATTTACCCTAACCAAAATTCGAACTCCAGGCCTCTTGAATGTGAAACATACACGCTACTGCTACACCATAGAGGTGGGCAATGGTCTTTCTTATAGATGCTGTAACTGTTGTGATATTGATGGACAATAAAAGGTTAAACAAACAATTGTAGTTAAGATAAAATATATATTAACAGTTACAGCAAAAATCATAAATAAAGTATTTGGCAGGTGATGTATTTGGCATGTCAATATATCCTAATTGTATCTGTCTAAATAAAACAATATAGTAAGTGCATAACAGCGATGTCCAACCTTTGGAAAGAGGGGAGTGTGCATTTACCTCCTTCCACTATACGCGGACTTTGCCTCTCTTTAACCCCCAGCCGTGCATTGTGTTGCAGTGGCGGGTTGGTTACATGTACGTTGCATTTGATTTACAAAAGGACTTAAAATCTTACGCGCTACTGCTACTGCTTACGTTTAAAAAGTATCAATATTTGGCGACAAAACCGAAACCTTAGAAGATCCACCAAGTGATCGTCGCATAACATATTGCGATACAGACTTTTAATGTAGTTCAATTTGGAGAAACTCTGTTCGCAAATATATGCAGAGCTATACTCACTCTTATAAACACAATTCTTGCAAATGTTTATTTCTCTATCTACTACATTTTAATAGACATTAGCATTTTCTGACGGTAACTCAATGCTAATTTTCTTGTAGGTACAAGGGGAATATGCAAATACAGTAGAGTTTAAGCGATAGTGAAATGTTTTAAGAGCGGGTTGCTGTGTGATACCTTTGAAATCCCGTTCTGTTTGCAAGGCCAAGGGATAAAAAAAACGAATTACATATTCCGGTTTGAAAAAGTATTGGTGTTGGCAAATTCAAACAAAGAAGAAAGAATATCTCGGAAATAGTTCACTCAAAAGAAAAAAAGTAGTATTTGGTATAACTTGATCCACATATTCCACATATTTTATTCAGTAAGCTTTTGTCCGTGTCTTACTGTTTACCATTTATGCAATATCACTGGATATTGACTGTCTGTCCCTCCGACTGAGGAGTGGAGTGGAGTGGGAAACGGCCACTCATTACGTAAGGTTCTCCAAAGAGAGAAGGTTGCACAACCCTGGTGTATAATAATCCTCCATGTTCTGAACATCTACATACCTAGCTTTAATGTTATAGCTCCTTTTGTACATTTCCAAAAATTTGATACACCATATTATAATACAGGGTGTTAATGAACTACACAGAAATAATTCGAGTGTTTGTAAATGTTAGTTTGGGATAGGCAATGTATGGTCCGCGATTAAACATAACGCAGTTATATGGTGTTAAACATATTAGTATCAGATGCTGATAAATCGGTGTTAAAGCAAAGCCTAGTGAAAAAATTGGTTTAAACTGCTATCCAAGTATAGAAATATCGATTTTCATCAGCTCGCTATCAGCGTTTTCAAGATTTAATGCCACAAATATCTCTCAAATGTCGGAGTAATCACTTGACAGTGCGGCACTGAACAGCGATTAGCTGCCTTCTTGCGTCGTGAAGCCTAGACAGGTTTGCTTGGTTGTTCTTGTGGCTTGATTGGTAACGTCGAAGACTGTGGTCTCAAAGGTCGTGGGTTCGTTTCCTACCACGTAGTTATTTCTGCTTTATTTTTTATTCCATATGAAGAAGAGCATTAACACTACTATAATCTTCGCAAAAGTTAAAGGCATAATGAGGCGGGGCGTACTGCGGACTCCAGCGAATCCTACGCTTGCCCCTCCTACCAGCGCTGCCGAATGTGGTGCATGCATCTCACACAACCTTATGTACAGACCCTCTGCCGGTACACGCACTACGCTTGGCAACAACGCTGCCGAATGTGGTGCATGCATCTCACACAACCTTATGTACAGACCGTCTGCCGGTACACGCACTACGCTTGGCAACAACGCTGCCGAATGTGGTGCATGCATCTCACACAACCTTATGTACAGACCGTCTGCCGGTACACGCACTACGCTTGGCAACGGCGCTCTGCTTGAGCATTGGCCAGCGTTCACATGCCTTTAACTTTTGTGAGCGGTATAGGTATGATTTCCTTGATTCGGCTCACACCAGAAATCTTTGATAGAGTACGACAATCGTTCCTTCGGCACTGTCAATTATGCCAGGGCATAATTTCAAGCAGTTCCTTTAAAACCGATATAAAGTCTTAGATGTATTTATGTTTTTTTTTTTTTTTTTTTTTTTTTTTTTTTTTTTTTTTTTTTTTTTTTTTTACTCTTTTTTAGTTTCCATACTGAAGTGCAGCATATGAACGTATTAAGCAGATTTCAACTTTCTGTTAGCAAGAATTGTAATTAATTGTACTGACGTGTTGAAACAAACCTCCATACATTGAAACAATTTTAAATGTAGATCAAAACAGCATTAATATGCTCTACTCAAAATAAAAAAAGAAGCAAACAAGAAAAAGAAATTAAAAAACAAAAAATAAATGAACGAGACTCGAACTGGAAATCAATGACAACCATATGCTCGTTATAATCAATGCACTAGAAAGGTACACTCTAAAATGTCCCTTTTCTGTGTTGTGCTCTCCAGTAATTGATATTAGTCAGTGGCGTACTGGAACTTTACAAACATAGCCGTAGCTTCCAAATTTGAACAAACACATCCTCTAAAGATATTTCGGTGTAGTTCATTAACATCATGTACACTTTAATTGTACTTCAGATTACTTTACGTACACAAATTGTTTAAATAGTGTATTCAACTAAAATTGGAATGGATTGCAGGTGTTACAAACACTTATAAATGCAGTTATTTTGAGTGCAATAAAGGAAGAAATAAGACTTAAGAATTTATTAAATGTTATTCGTGCTTGTTGCCTATCTTTTAAACTTACTGTCTTATTCTGATAACTGTTCATCTTCTAACACAGCGAAAAAAGTCCTGGACCTCCGGAAACAATTTCTTGTGAAGTTGCTATAATGTTTTGTTTTTGAAACGGCTGGTCCGTGGAACTATTTTGCACTGTGCAATTGTTCTCATCCGTTCCTTTCTTGGAAGTGCTAGATCCCCTTGAAATAACCGATATACATTCCCTGTAGCTTCGCGAAGCACTGATTAAGTGTCATTTGCAGCACACCACCTCCTCCTTCTCCTACTTCTCCTCCTACTCCTGCTGTTCCTCCGGATGCCTTTGATTTAGAATTCTTGTTAATGATAATAATATCGAAGCACAACTCGTTCTCTCTACATAAAAACGGATGCTGGTATGTATAAAGTTGATGAACTCCAATACCGGTTAACCGATATCCACGAAGATTGCCACTTCTAAGTGTTTTTTTCATGGAGAACGTTAAATGTTAACCCATTTTACTATGCAACCTATTATATTCACATATTTTTTTCTGTTAGACTTTCTTTACGTAACACATTCACGCGGTTTTCTCTATTCACTTTCTTTTACGAGTCGGTCTGGGTGGCTCAGTTGGTTAGACGCGGGTTCAAACCAGGCCCAGGCCGATGATTTTTAAGTGTGCTTAAAAATGACAGCTCCATATCAGTAGATTTACTGGCATGTAAAAGAACTCCTGCGGGACAAAATTCCGGCACAACGGCGACGCTGATGTGATCCTGGCAATTGACAGCGTCGTTAAACAACAAAATAATTTTTTCTTTTACGAAAGAATCACACTTTTAGCCCAGTTCCCCTTCTACATACAATTCAGTTTTCTGGATGTTTGAAATAGAAATGCAAGTATTACATTCACATGGCTTTCTCTACACGCGTTTCCTCCTGTGGTATTTGTAACTGTTCAACAGTGCTTTTGCATAGTGTCTTCCCGGTGTTTATTTATTTTGTTTATATTTTGATCTTTATAGTATTCTAAGACCTAACTAATCCTGGCCGAAGAAATAAAAACAACTTCCCTGTGGTTAACAAACTTGTTTCATCTCTAAAGAAGATTTTTGTGAAAGCTCCTTTGAGGACTCAGTGCCACAAAGAGCAGCTGCCTAACTTCTCTGCCTCTGGGACATGTCTTAAAGTCTTGGGATACTTAAATACAAGCCATAAACTTTTACACCCAACATTTTGAATCTGTCAAGTGTGTATAAAAATGTTCTACACAGAGTCAGTTCTCTTAGTTCGTGAAGCTCAAAGGTGCTTTCAGGGAGCCTAACTTTGAGAGCTGTGTTGCATACATTACAAACAATTTTGTTTGGCTTCCACAGAAGACTACAAGATTGGGATTTTCTAGACTCCCTGCAGAAGATACGAAACAAAACCTTCTGTAAAACTTTACCTCGGAGTCAGAGTATATCTGACAGAAACCTGGGACATTCTACTTTACTCACTATATGAGAGATCCTGATTGAAGGGTTGTAGCCCCAGAGCGCAAATCTCCAGCAAAAATTGTGTTTTCAGAAACAGTTCCGCATATCGTAAGGTGTCGTTCATACAAAACTATCCGACAGAAGAAGTTATTTACACCATAAAAGGCGAGATATCTTGTTGTAACACTTTCAGGAAATAAACAAAACGTCTGTGTTACGTACTCATTCTTAAATCACTGTTTGAGAAAACACTTTCCCTTGCCTTGTTTTATTGGTAGAAGTTAAGTCTACGTGTTTTAAGAACAACATCTTGAAGTTTTTACCAAACACTATGTAAACTGTGAAAGTGAAATTAGCTATCGCGTTTATCTAGTTGAAAAGCTTAAAGTAAAGATTGTGGGTCACCATGGAGCTATAAAATCAATAAATATGGTGGTACAAATAGGATTACCAGATTGTTTTATGGCAACATAATATAGGACATTTGACAAAAATATAGGACATTCTTGGTCATTGGAAGCATAATGTAAAGTTGCAATTTAAATGCTACTTATATACACCCACAGGCATATACAATTTATGTATTCCCATTATCCTGACACATACAATGTTAAGGATACCCATCTGTGAAATTCTGAAAATCTACAGTTTTCATTGGATTGATTTGAAATTTTAACACAGCCATCACTGTATAGTGAGAAGTAACTGTGCTAAATTTCATACATTTAATCAGATTAGTTGCTAACATATTAATATTTTATTATATTTTTTTTTTAAATATTTGTATAAATGGTTCCCCATGATGCAATTTTGATTTGAAATACTTAATAATTTTCAGTTATATCCTGTAATAGAATGTTAGCAAATTGATGAGATAGTTTTTTAATCTTGTTATTATTTTGGATAAAAATAAATTTTAAAGTTTAAGTTCATAATTTTTTTCATTTAAATTTCGAAATGTAAAGTTTAATATTTAATTACTCAGCAGTTATTCACGTTATGAAAAAATTATCTCATTATTTCTTTTTAATGTTATTTCTAAGCAGATACACCAAATTTCATGCATAAGTACTGAAAATTGCATCGTGTGGAGCATTTTAAAGAGCACATAGTGTTAAAAATAAAAACATGGAAAAACTAAGTTTGAAGTCATAGCAAGGATAATGGAACTGTATGGATTTAAATGGACATGACCACTTACAAGCAATCAGTTAGGCGGCCACGTGACATAGTTAAAAAGGCCGTAAGTCTATAAAAAGCATATCAAAATAAAGCAGAAGATTTAAACTATTTGATAAAATAAAAATCCATTTTTGACAATTTTTGAAATTTTTTGCCTTTTTACACAGATGGTATCATGTGATCATCTACAGTCATATTTCTCTAGAGAGCTAACCTTGCTCAAAACATCTAACTTGTTTGAAATATAACCAAGAAACTCCACAAAAGTGAAGTTTTTTAAATTATACTTCATTAAAACAATACCTTTGACCGAATCATTTGATAATCTGTTCCTTCCGTCTATTCATCTTGCCCTTATTAGTGAAAACACTCTTTCAACGTTAGAGTTGTGTGCAGGAACATGTTCCCTTCTTCCTGCATTGAAACATTTATACTTTAGTGACAATGCATCGTTGAATTTGAATTTTCGTTTTGGCATTTCGGCTTGTAACGAAAGTACTGTGAATTAACTGCTAACTTTCCACTTCCTTATTCCTCGATAACCAAAATGCTGGTGGAAGAGTGATAGTAAAGCATCGCTTTGCTTTGCCTCCACAGAACACCGACCTTTTACTTTGGAGTGCAAATGCCACGTTGCCAATTTCTCGTTCCATGTTACTAATGCATGAGTATACCCTTTGACTGTAGCTGGTGCAGCCACACTGCCATAGCGAGTTGCAGTTGCGGCAGTGGATGTTTATTTTGCCAGTTCCTTTTCTATCGACCATTGCTTGTTTCTGAAAATGTAGGACATTAGAGATTTTTCACAAATTCCCCCCGAACGCCGTAAAATGTAACGCACGTCCGGGAATTTCCGGATATCTGGTAACCCTAGGTATAAGCGAATAAAATAAATTATTTTTCATTCAAAGTACAGACTTTTAATGTAATATTGAACTATATGATTACATGCTTAACATTACATATTTGATAACGTGTTTTAGTATATTTTACCAACCTTAATACGCGTATTTCTCATTTTGATATTATTTAAAATCCGAGTTTTAGTAATAAACTTTAGAAGCCTTCAATGCGTTCTCGTGGCTTTGCATATTTAACAAATTCTAGCGGATATTCCGTCGTCCCTAGGTAATCACGAATATCAGCTCATTCAATGTGGCGAAATAGCAGTGTATCTGACCGCCAGAGCGCGGCCCGGGTTCGATCCCAGGCAACCGCATGTGGGATTAATGGTGGACGAAACGGCGCTGAGGCGGGTTCACTCCGGGTTCTCCGGTTTCCCTCGCCATCTCATTCCACCGGTGCTCCATATTCATTCCATGTATCATTGTCACCGTCTGCGGTGCCGTAGTAGTAAAAGCGGGCGTTAAACACTACTGGAAAATAGTTGTGCTGCTACTCTCATATCCTGGCAAGGTCCTCAAGTGAAAATCAGCCCTGTACTCTTCTGATTAAATAGACCTTCAACAGCAAATTTTTGGTACACAGAGCCGCCTGGTGGAATAAACTCGTCAACAAAATTGTTACCTGGTAGTATCAGGAAGTGTGACACTCATGCATCTAGATCAGGGATGTCCAACATTGTCTCTTTGAAGAATTTTACGCAGTGAGCGGCAATGCCTCACTCCACTCCTCAGTCGGAGGGACAATCAGTATCCAGTGACGGACACAAACGAGCGATTCCATGGCTGTTTCTAAGTCATACCTTGAATTTTCTGGGAATGTCCTCAAAAGACCTCTTCATTCTGGATTATTTTTGTATAAATGGTAAACAGTAAAAGACAGACAAAAGCTTACTAAATATAAATGTGGATCTCTTTAAAACACACAAGTTATGCCAAAAACCACTTTTTTCTTTTGAGTGAACTATTTCCGAGATATTCTTTATTTGTTTGTACTTTTTTCACATAGGAATATGTTATTCGTCTTTTTTATCTCTTGGCCTTCCAAAGAGAACGCGATTTCCAAGGGCATCGTCTAGCAACCAGCTCTTAAAACATTTTACTATCGCTTAAGGGACATTGGGAGTGAAATTTGAAAGTTCCACATTTTTTGATAGATTTTTCTGGAAATTTTACTGTGTTTGTATTTATATGAGAATAGGAGGTACACCAAATTTCATTAAAATTGGATAATTCATTTAGTATATATAAATTATTTTATGAATTAAACAGGCACATTTTCAAAATAGAGCTCGCGTCTATTGACTTTTCAAAATTCATTTATATTGGCAGAACTGATACTCTAAAACATGGGTAACAATTGTATGAAGAGATATTTCAAATACGTTTGCTGATTATGCTGTACATATTTTTTTAATAACAAAGAAAATTTAATCTTAAAAAATATTGATTTTTTTCATACAAAAAAGAATGTTTTTGGAATTCATGTTAATGATAACATCAATATTGAATCATAGTTTTGTTTAGCTGCTATTCATGAATACTTTTGGAAATTTTCATTGAATTTGAAGCAAAACTCAGGCGCGACCTTCTTTTGGAATGTGCAGAAATGTAGTTTTGATTTGGTTTAAGGGCGCTCAACTTCTAGGTCATCAGCATGTAGTTTTGAGAAAAATAGGATTTTATATAGGAACATCCTGTGTACGTTAAGGGAAGAGCGCTATTTGAAAGGGCCGTAATGGCCACATGGAGTGGGGGATATGAAAAATGTTAGCTGATCCAAATGCACCGGTGTTCCAGGAGCATAGTAAGGTTAAAAAAAAAAAAAAATATTCGACTTTTTGACAATTTTGACCAACATTTCACTGCCAGTGTATATCCATATCCGCCTTGCACCTACAAGAAAATTCGCAATAAGGTAATTTCTGAAAATGCTTGTGTCGATTAGTGCAACAATAGTGTGTATAAATGTGAGTATAGCTCTGCATATATTTGCGAACAGAGTTTCTCCAAATCGAACCATACTGAAAGTCTGTATAGCAATATGTTACGTGACGATCACTTGCTGGATCTTTAAGGCTATGCCAAATATCGATAGACTTCTTAAACGTATGTAGTACCAAAGAAATCACTAATGAACAGATGTTTATCAGATAAGATTTGAAAGCGCTTTCGCAAACCAAACGCAACGTTCATGTAACCAACCCGCCACTGCAACACAAGGCACGGCCGGGGTTAATGGTTGACAAAGTCCGCGTATAGTGGAAGGAGGTGAACCCAATCGCCCCTCTTTCGCGAACGTTGGACATCTGTGTTAGAGTACATGAAACCGATAAAGGCTTGTTTCACTCCACTTGCATTTGGACCTTCACTAAATATATCTCCGTGCCAATTAGGAGTAACCTCCGATGAAACTGCATCTGGGAGCAGATCTCTCTTAAGGGTACATATGACTAAGTTTTGACGATGTTTTGTAAAAAATTGAATTTTTTTATTTTAACGTTAAAAATATTACAATCTTTCCTCTATCATATGCATCCATTATTTTTTCAGTTCCCCCATTTTTAAAGCTAACGAAGCCATCCTTTAACGACGACGACGTGCTACTGGCAGGCTGAGGATTTTTCAGCCCGACGACTTTTGCTGCGTGCCTACCCCTGTTAGGGCTTAACCGCAGATAGGATATTTGGGTAAGGGGTTATGTAGGGTGACTTGTTTTTGGTTTAGGTTGGTGTGGGTTAGAAGGGAGCACTAAAGCCCCTTGACAGCTGTCCTGCAGGATGCAACAATGTTGGCATTCTGACGATTTGAAAAAAGGATTTTTAAAAATGTTTTAAAATTGTTTTAAAATTGGTGTTTTGAATTTTGAATTTTGAATTTTGATTGGGGAAGAAATTTTGAAGAGGAGCAACTCTCTGTGGGGATCTTTGGAGATCAGCTTTAGCTACTGGTGGATGTTCTCCATGGTTATGGGGCGTGTCCGCAAGTCATGCGGGGTACCCTATACGCCTTGAAGCGGCGTGTTGATGGATCATAGTCCCCTAGAGACCTAACTAGGGCGCTTTGATGGTATGGCAATTTGGCGTATAATTTAGCAGCCCGGCGCCTAATTTCATCCTCCACGTATGGAAGAGATGAGGCTTCGTGAAGTAGTCTCACTGGGAAGGGTAAGGGGACAGAGAAGATGGACCGAAGTCCTCTGTTCTGAGCCCTCTGGAGCCATAGGAGCCAGCTACCTGCAGCCATGCCCCACACTTCACAAGCGTAAAGCATGAGGGGGACTACAAGAGCCCGGAAGAGGTGTAGCTTTAGGCGGACTGGCATCTCGGACCTCAGCATGGGGTACAGGGAGGCAATAGCCCCCTGAGTCCTTGCCGAGAGGTCTCTGATGTGACCGCGGAAAGTCAGACCCCTATCCAGTTTGACTCCTAGGTATGTGATGGAGTTTGTCCACTCGATCCTTCGGCCTCGAAGGTGAAAGGTGGGGCAGTCTGCGGGGATGTGGGGCCTCGTGAAGAGGATGGCGTGGCTCTTGTCCGGATTAACGGACATTCGCCAGCGCCGACACCACTGTTGGGTTTGGCGGAGGTGTCGCTGTATGGGATTGAAGGCTCTGAGGAGGTGTCGGTTGGTGCAGTATAGCAATACGTCATCGGCGTACTGAGCTATACTGACCTGTGGTTCTGTGGGGAAGTCTGCCATGTAAACACTAAATAGGGTGGGGGACAGAACAGAGCCTTCGGGGACTCCGCCTCTGCATCCTTTAACTTCATGTGCGTGGTATTTAAATGTCCATATATGCCCATTTTTACGATATAACTGTTACTGTGCCATTTCACTCCTATTTGAACTTGCTAATGATTGGCTACTGCCATTTGTAATGTAATTGAAAATATCATCTGAAGAAAGAAACAAGAGGTCTGAGGGGGAGACATATCTATGGTCCAGGGCAATTCTGAGGTCAGTTTATCTTCTTTTGCCTTTTCTCAGTTTGCAATTGTTCAGCATTTTGCTCTATACAAAATGTTCCTTGCGGAGCATTTCTTATCAGAATGCCTTGAAACTTGCACAGTATGTAGTAATATGTACTATAAATAAAAATGGTATTGGGTTTTGATATCAGATGGATTTTAGTGTGTTTTTTATCCTTCAGAACAGGCTGTCACTCCATTTTTTTTAAAAAAAAAATTATGAAATATAAATGTTTACATTTTTCTGTAAGCCAAACAAATAACCAGATATAAAAACCCAATACAGTTCTAATTTATCCTTGTTTAAAGTGCATCTCTACAAAATTTTAGAATGATTGGATGACAACTTTGTCGCAAGGGACTTTTGAAGTGCGACTATTAATTTATTTAAATAATTTGCAATATTTATTGAACCAAGTAACATACAGAGTTGAAACTTTGCACAGCATAATATGATTACAATATAAATATGCACACAAACTGTCATCAAAATTATATATAAAACGGCAAAGGTTGAGCTCATTTTCAAATTCCGTTTATGGTCACTGGGAGGAAAGTGCATTGGACATACACGTATACTCTCGGTGTTAAATTTGTCCTCACGTCCACCACCAGATAGGCTCGTATGCTTTAATAGTCCATTGTATGCTACGTCACACCAACGTTTTAAAACCGGAACTTCGGCATTGTGCTACCGATGAGTGCACTTGGAACACTTGATTTTTTAACGCAATGACCGCAATGCAACGTCATAAACTAGCAAAAATGACTCAGGTTTACAACTTACAAGAGGCGCCTGTCACATTGATGTAGCAGATTCAGATGCGGTTTTTATAATAAAAATACATAAACAAAAATACCTACGTTCCGGCTTCCTCTCTAGCAGGGTATCTATTCGCCGAGAAAACACTATAAAGTTTTAAGTTGTTACGGCTGACTTTGGTCTTTTATTCAACGATTAGCTGCCTGGGACGGGATAATAAACTTTGCCCCGTACCGAGGCTACAAATATCTGCGCACAAGACTTCCACTAAAAATAACTTACAATCAAAACTGCATGTAGCGAAGAGAAAATTGGCCGCAGTTACATTTTATTTTCCCACAATTATGGGTGTCTCCAAGAAAGAACAGAAAAATAATCTGATGTGTTGCACTTAACTGACTTTTTCTGCTCTTGTACTAACCATTCTTACAAACTCTTATTCCTGTATCATCGTGTTAGTTGAGATAAACATTTGTACAAATTATCTTATTGTTAATTTCCTTGTAGGTACAAGGAGAATATGGGAATACAGTAGACTTTGAGCGATAGTCAAATCTTTTAAAGCTCAGATTCCGTTCTATTTGCACGGTTAACATATAAAAAATGAACGATGTTACATTTGACGAAAGTTTGTTTTCCGAAACTGGCATAAATAACAAGGAATATTTCCGCAATGATTCACTCTGAAAAAAAAATCTATTTGGACATAAATTGTGTGTTTTAGCGAGGTCTGCATTTTTTCTGCAGTAAGATTTGGTCTGTTTCTTACGGTTTACGAGTTATTCAAAAGTCATCCAGAGTAAACAGGACTACATAGGCGATAGCCAGAAAATTCAAAATATACATTTTATTTTTCATAAGAATATCTCAAACATACGACATTTTAATCAAAATCGTTAGTCATTTTCAAGAAAATCAAAATTTTCGAAAAATTTTCCATGTAGATTAGGGTGGAGCAATTTTCTTAAAAATCTTGGTGTCGCATCCTTGAAAGACATTAAACTTAAATAGCAACTTTGGTTTTTAACCAACTTTTCGTTTTTGAGTCGCACGCGCACGCACCTTTTTCTAAAAATCCTTTTTTGGATTCAGGGGACCTCAAAACATTTCCGGTGAAATTTCGACATCGAATTTTTTTGTGGAATACAATATTTCCACTACTTACTAGTAGAGAAAGCAAAAGTACTGAAGAAATAAAAAATGCACATTTCTGCAAGTTCACTCGTCTTATTCTTTTTAAACACCAATATAAGTAAGGAATTAAATATTAATGAATCATTCTAACTTCTAAATTTTTTTGTCAAACCTGGGCGCGTGCTAGAGAAAGCCAGAGAGAGAGATAGAGAGATAGGAGGTAGAGAGAAGTATTTTTATTTTTGATCCACTTTCACTTTAAAAAAGAAATCCCAGCTCGATCTACAACATCAATGTAATAATTGCCCCTTGTTAGAATTTCTGTTTTTATATGATAAATATCTTTTCACCTGTTTGTCTAGCTCTCCCCCTGTTTCTATCTCCCTCTTTTTGAATAAATAAAATCCTTAAGGACAGTAATAGCGGCTTCAGCGACAGTTAATCCGCGTCATTGAATCAGTGGCGGACTGAGCGTCAGTATAATTATTACCGTTGAAGCTCTACATTTTTATAGCTTGTCAGTTTGACGTGGTGTGAGTTAGTTAATACCCCATGCGCCCTCCTGCGGTGGTTGGTTTAGATGAGAAAGATCCACAGAGGAAGTGAGGGAGAAGAGAACGACGAAGAGGGGAGATGAGACTGTGTTAAGAAAGATGTTTGCTCCGTATAAAGATACAGCGATTATGTACTCTACCCCCTGTATGTATAAAACCCGAAGTGTGTTAAAACATTTTCTCCATATTTAAGATAAATACTGTGTGTATATATAGAAGGAACTGTGTTTGGGGTATACACGTAAATCATGACTTTATATCTACTGTACTTTTCAAATGGGAAGGAATTTGTCCTTGAGCGTCTCCAGGCCGGTAACCAATCGGAGTCCTGCTGTGTTGTCATTTTGCTTTCCCCTTAAATGAGGCTTGACGCGCGTCAAGAAATATGAAGAGTGGGGGTAATGCGCTTGCAACGCTGTGCATGTAAACGCATCTCGTTGGCTGCAGATCAGAACTCTTCCCATTTGAAAAGCACAGTAGGCAATGCTACTCTACTGAACATCAAGTAGCAATGACTGCGCAAATTTCATCCAGCTTCTGGATGGTGAACATGGTGATAAAGCGGAGAAAGCCTTCCCTTATATAAACGTATCTTTAGTTGTGCAACATGAAATAAGTTGCCACGAGTCTCTTATGCTGGGTCGCTCGGTAGGACACTCACAATCAGCAGTAGGTTGGGTGGGCTAGATCCTGATCGCTGTGAGAGGCTTCTAGCGTAAGGTGTTGGAAGCTCTGAGATTTCCAAAATAGGATCCAGCTCTGCACACATTACGAAACATGGAAGAAGTTCTACGCAAATGTAGAAAATTTATCTTTAGCCATTCTTTCTTCGCTGGTTTTCATACTGATACAAGCGGGTGTTGGGAAACAGGGTCTTTCCAGAATTTAATAGTAAGTTTCAACAGTCAAAGTTTTGAGATTAGGCAGTTAAGGATTACCAACTACCGGATGGAATGTAGTGCTATCCCTTTCTACTTGCCATGTTTCAACTTAAACCTCACACAGCATAGAAATGTGCGTTTCGATTGGTTCAATGTAATATCTTGTAAATATCTTTCTAATACTGAATAACTCGTTAAAACGACCTAAGTCGAAAAGCAGCAGGAGAAAAGCACGTTTCTTTATTCTATCAATTTTACTAATTCTGTTACATTAAAATTAGGATATGCACTCAGTCATCATTCGCGAAAATTTGATGCAGAATTTGATTTACTATACCCGTCACAGCGGCACTTAAATCGCCTGGACTTGTTTAAAAACCTCTGAAACTTGCATCTGACCGCCATTAGTCTTATTCCATTGTGTATAAAATAACAGAACGAATACTGGACAGATTAGGAAGGAACAAAGAGTGATGCAGCACGCTCGAAAGCCGCTGAAATCGCACAATCATTTTGTATTTATTACTTACAATCCCCTTAGCGCGCATGGATAAGCTGCAGTGTATCTGCAATTAATTCCGGTAGGGCATGTTTACCTTAAAGGGAAGGTACTGTGGCAGCAAATGCTCCGGTTTCAGGGCGTTTCAGTTGCCAAAAAGAGAACAGAAGTGATGTAGCGTGTTTAAATGTAACTTATATTGTTAATTTTTCCGTGTGATGTTTAAACGCCGTTTAACGTTACGCTCTGTGTAACTATTATATAATAGGTTCAGATTCTGACCATGTTCTGGACAGTGAACTGCCAATAAATAAGTTCTCAAGTGTTATTTGTATTACTTAGAACAAAATTAAATATGCATCTTAGTGCTTCATTGGCAAGTGTTTAAACAAAAATATTTTGGGAAAAATATAACCCTATTACCAAAAAGAGAGCGGAAACACAGTAGGAAGTTAGAAGATATATACCAACAATAGAACACTAAAAATCCGCTGGCAGAATTGAGTGAGTAAGCAAGTGAATGAATGAGTGATACTTAAGGGCCCGTCGACAACTAGGTCATTTGGGCCTGAAGTCAAATTTTAAAGTCTAAACCGCTTGAAACGGTAAAAGCGAACAGTAAAAACTACAAATCAGAGTTCCTAGTCTAAAACCGTAAAGCAAACACCCAAGAATAAAACACAAGTTAAACTTGTTTCGCGAAATCAATTCCGGCGACAAGCCGCAGCACTTTATCTACGGGTACCGAGTCGTCGCCTAGAATTGACCGCAGAGTAAAACCCAGGTCAAGGGATTGGTGCTCCCCATCATATCGCGAACAATCAAGCAAAACGTGCGACACGCTGCAGGGGCCGGGTCGCCACGTAAAAAATTACCATGAATTACGCGTGTGCGACCTTAATCGAGTTAGAATAACCTCCGACCGCCGAGAATTCCTGCACGAGGTCAGCCAGGGATGTACGGTGTCCTTGATTGTCTACAATTCAGTGCCAGCTATTT
The DNA here is from genome assembly GCA_030765045.1 of Tenodera sinensis. NCBI lineage: Eukaryota > Metazoa > Arthropoda > Insecta > Mantodea > Mantidae > Tenodera > Tenodera sinensis. Next base: position 26,137,868 of record CM060962.1, on the reverse strand, counting down.
CTTCCCTAGACGGCTGCCAAAACGCAAAAAGATGGCTACGGAAGTACCGCTGCACATCTGTATAAGACAGTGGTGCGTGTGCGTGTGCGCGTGCGTGTGCGTGTATGTGTATGTAAAACTCCGGCAAACTGCCGGCAGGCTTAGCAGCCGCCGCTGACAGAAGATTGGAAATGCAACGTTAGCGGTAACAAAGGTTTACAGCGAAATTAGATTATCTTTCGATATAGCTGATGCAAACCCTGAAAATAGTTAACATTGTAAAATATCGACAGTTAATTTTAATTGAGTCAAAGATAAAAAGGTCACCCGAGCAACATGAGCGGCATTGATTGCAGTATGGCATGCTTGGAAGAACGCACTGAAAGAAACTCGGAGGGATATATCTTGTACAGAAATATAAAAATAAACTCCACAGTGCGGATGGCGGTGACCTTGTAATTCTGAGCGCCCATAAGCCACCTAATCGCCGGCTGAATACTACTTATCTCTCCCTCCTCTTCCCTTTGTGGAACAGCACTCTCCTTTTAGGTGACCTTAACTGTAAGCATTCCTCCTGGGGATGCCGAACAACCAATCCAAATGGACGGCTCCTGTTTACAACTCTTACACGCCATGGCCTGTCAGTATTGGCGCCAGAGGATCCTACTTATTTTCCTTCCAATCCCCTATTCTCTCCTGATATTCTGGACATCGGTATACATCGCAATCTTCACCTCCCCACTTTCGTTTCTTCTATAGAGGAGCTTGACTGATGATTGCCCAGTGCTTGTCGCCTTTCATCTTCCTCCTGCCTTACGTCCATTAGTTCCTAGACTCCTAAATGGATACGTCAATTGGGATACATTTCAGTCTCAATTTGATGCGTCGCTCACCAGCTCTTATCCACTCGCTACTACCCATGATGTCGACCTTGCGATACAGCATTTCACCAACACCATTTGCAGCTGCGCCCGACTTTCCACCTGTCCGAATAGACGTCTTTGTTCTCTCCCCTCTTTACCCCTCTCTATCTTAAGTCTACTACGAGAAAAACAAAGTACGTCGACAGTGGCAACGAGACCGACAACTCTGGCTCTGTCGAAAGCTCAACGGTATCATACGACGGGTGAAGCTCGAGCTGGAGCGACATCGACTACAGACTTATGAGCGCTATCTTGCGTCTCTCTCTCCTTCCAACCATACGCTGTGGGAGGCCACTAAACGTGTTCTCCGTGAGCCGACCGTTGTGCCGGCGCTCTCCGCAGATGGCAGACTCGTCACGGATGTTGCCACAAAGTGTGACATTCTGGCCAATCACTTTGAGCGTGTGTTTGCTCTTCCTCTACCAGCCGACGGCAGCGCTCTTGCAGACATGGAACAGGAATTGTATGACTACCGCACTCGGCCCACAGTTTCTCAAAAGATTTCGTTCACCAGACCACGGGAATTATCTTACCTGATCCGAGCTCTCCCACTGAAGAAATCTCCAGGGCACGATTTGGTTCCCAACATTGTTCCTAAGAAGCTCACCAAGAAGGCTCTTGCATATTTATCGTCCATCCTAAACGCCTGTCCCTGACTCGGCTATTTTCCTCGCACCTGGAAGTTTGCCCATATCGCAGTTTTCCATAAGCCCAATAAACCCAAACACCTCCCTGAAAGTTATCGTCCTATCAGTCTGCTGCCGACGCTCTCTAAACTGTTTGAAAAAGTAATCCACCGCAGGCTTCTCTCTTATCTCACACAATCATATTATCCCACCCTACCAATTTGGGTTTCGTGAGAAACATTCCATCGCTCATCAGCTTTTACGATTAACCCAGTCATTTATCCACGGCTTTGAAGCCCATGAGTACACCGCAGCTGTTTTCCTCGACGTAGCACAGGATTTCGACAAATTTTGGCATACTGGTTTACTCCTGAAGCCCTACCGCAGTTTTATTCCTAATTATTTAATTCATTTAATCGATAGTTTCCTCTCCGACCGCAGCTTTTCAGTGCGTATTGGCGGAATTCTTTCCTCTACACGTACTGCTACCGCCGGTGCTCCACAAGGATCCATCTTGGCTTTAATATTGTTTAATATCTACACTTCTGACTTGGCTCCGTCTTCTTTAGCTCTCTACGCCGATGACACTGCATTATACTATTCTCACTCTAATCTCCAGCACGCACAGCAAGTAGTACAACTCTCTTTGGATCGTCTCACTCAATGGTTCCACACTTGGCGCATCGGATTGAATCCTCAAAAAACTGAGGCTAAAATCTTTACCCGCCGCCGATACTCTCCTCTCCCCCCGTTGTGTCCTTGTAGAAACAACGTACCTTGGCTCCCTGCTACTACTCCTGTTAAGTACCTTGGTGTGTTTTTGGACTCTCGACTGACCTGGCGCGCTCACATCGATCGCCTCATATCCTTAGCCTCAGGGCGGCTCTCAAAACTATCGCCTTTGTTTCATCGCCATTCCAGTCTTGGGATTACAGTCTTGCTCGTTACTCTACAAGTCTCTCGTTCGTCCGCTTATTGCCTACGCCTGCCAGGTATGGGGAGCCGCTCACACATGTCACCTACTCGTCTCCAAGTCATCCAGAATCGCTTCATGCGCATCGCTACCAACGCTCCATGGTTTATTCGTAATCAGCAACTTCATAACGAACTGGGACTGTTAACTCTTCATGACTACATTCGCCAGATCGCCTGCCATTTCTTCTCCAACCTGCAGGATGTTCCAGGAGCAGTGCACTATAACATCGGCGCCCGTACGCGCCACCCCACACGCCTGAAGAGGAGACTACCGCAAGACCTACTGCTTGATGTCTCGGATTCTAGAGACTCCAGTGGTTAATGTGCCTCGCCTACCTCACATATTGACTGCTCTGTGTAATATTAGTGTTCCAACCTAAAGTAGTTATGGGGTGGTTTGTCAGCCTACCCCTGCGTGTTACTCTATTATAATATTCAATCCTCACTGATCTGTAAAGCATTGTACTGCTGATCGATAAATAAATAAATAAATAAATAAATAAATAAATAAATAAATAAATAAATAAATAAATAAATAAATAAATAAATAAATAAATAAATAAATAAATAAATAAATAAATAAATAAATAAATAAATAAATAAATAAATAAATAAATAAAAAGAAATATAAAAATCAGTGGTATAATTTCTATTAGGTACATTGGTTTATCTAAAGAGAATCATTTGAAGAACATTTTAAATAGGGCAAACAGTATGATCAATTTTATACATATAAACCAACATAACGATGCTTAAAACGTCATTAGTTTAAAAATTCCAATAACTACAACTTGCTTCCAGTTGAAAGCATTGTTTCGTGCATCAACCTCCAGCAGGATACTTCAGCTAACTTCTCTGCAATAAAACAACATACTGCAAACACTGAGTAACCTCCAGGATCATTGACGTATGCCAGTAGGGTTACGGGAAACATAATGACTCCAAAACTAGCTGCGGTGTTGGACAGATATCCATAAGCAGCAGAGATGTAGTTCGTTTGTTAATGGCAAAGGCAGAGGCGCTGGAGCAAGATTTAATAAATTAGTAATCAACCTTAATTCCGTTCACTGGATCCTGAAACATTGCGCGCCGACGGCCAGACTATGAAGGAAGTTACCTCTGTGTGATATTATGCAGCGAGTAATTGGGATATTAAGTTGCTGGGTGCCTTCCAGTAGTGGTAACTTTTGAAAAACTAAATGTGTTAGGAGTGCCAAAGCTAAAAAGTGAAACGGGAATAGAACAACGTGAAGCTGTTTGAGTAATTGGAGGAATGGGGTCTTTCAGGCAAACTGCAATCTGTATGTTGCATGCAACAAATTCAAATACAGGTCGTCTAAGTGGAGCATGCACATTATTGAGGCAAAACTTGAAAGAAATTCTATTTTCGCTGCTGACATCATATAGCTACATGAAATAAGTAGTCTATGTGAAAATGGGCGTTCTTTTCTGAACCCTATGTAATTATTTTTAAAGACAATGGAGTTCACTCAGTATTCAAGAATTTAATTCTCTTGTGAAGGACCAAAAAATAAACGAACAGTTACGAGATTCAACAGAAGATATTCTTTCATTTGCCATGGAGGCTCTACACGATAACCAAACAGGATTGCAGGGATAATTATTAACTACAGACAGTGTTCCACCACATGGGATTGTATTTCAAACCCCAGGAGCAATGCACCACACTAGGTGGATGCTGAAAGCAATATACAGCTTAACATTGTTGACAGCGCTACCACAGGTATGTATATTGGTTCAATACACAGTACAAGGAGTTATAGCAGATACAAGGTGACAGCACCAGCCAATAACATGAAGTAATGAAGTCGTGACGGCATGAAGTGCCCTGGAAAGGGTAAGAAATGTAGTGTAGCCAGGAAGCCATGTTGATTTCTCCCTGTCGCTTCTGTACGTATAATAAATGAGCGAGGAAAATTCAGGCAGGCATGCATACGTTGGGAGAGTTTGTTGTATCAGTGCATGTTAAGGCCTGGTGTTCTCATATCAACTGCCACTCCACACCAAGGCTTCAAATTCTAAGACTCTGGCATCGTATCAAGAAAAAGACCTTGAGATATTTTAGCTGATGTTAAAACTGATGCTATCTTTGGTGCCCAACACCTCAGAATGAGGCAGTCATTTTCTGACGAAACTATCCATTGATGAAAAGACAAATAATGGATGGCCTCAAACTAGCGGAGAGACCTATTTATGAAGGACATCTGAGAAGAACCTCATTCTTTCAACATATATCAAGGTTCTTAAGATATGCTAGACTTTATTAGTACACAACACGGTTGGGCAATTACGCGTAAAAACAGTTATCCACATTACAGTAAAATAGATGTGAAATTCGTAAAATCTTCCAACGACTTCTAGTCATTGTACGTCCATATTTTACATCCAAAAACTGGGACGTACTGATGTAGAATTATAATTACTGCTAGCTCGTTATGTTAAAATACTGTATCAGCCATAAGATTACGCAATAAATACGTAGAGCTATGAACTTTGATGTAATGAGTGGTCAACACTGATGCATCATGTTGATTGAGTCACAAAGTCTCAGTCATATTGCATCGAAATGCTGATCCAGGCATTTCCTCCTCTAGAGAAACAAGTTAAATAAACCCAAACTACTTTTGGAATAATCCAGAACTTCTTAAGAGCTCCCCCCCCCCCCCCCCCGTAGAGGTTTACACGGTGACCAGATTCTTATATGATCGTTCTGTGTTGAGAGAATATAGTTTGTTATTAGAAAAGAATCAGAAAACAATGAGATAACGAAGTGATTTTACTTTAAACCAATACGTGATGTGGGCCTCCTTACAGCAAATCAAATTAAAAGTTATGATTTCTATGTTATTAACAACTCATTTAATAAAATGTTCCTATTTTATGTTCTAAATGACTAATCATCTAACAGTTGGGAAATGTGGCTTATTAGGTTTTGTATCCGAGAATATCAATTCCATTAGAAGGAATTAATGTTTGGTTCACAATCAATTAAAGCTAGTTTTTTACGCCGTGTAGAAAACTTACGTAAATTACGTGTAAATACGTACCTACAGGAAATTTACACACCAAACCCTGGTGCAGAATCACCAGTCTTCAACAGACTTCAAACTCCTACTGCATTTCTCAAATTTTTTTGCACTGGAAGAGTAATGATAATTATATGAAAAGATTGTGAATAATGTGAAGGTTATGAATTCGTAAATATGGGGAATGTGTTCCCGTTGAAGGTCATCAATTTCAACATCTGTGGTGATGCAGGTAAATCTAATGTAAGTTAGTACAGTAGTTAGTGTTCTGTACCCGTGACTTGCCGGTCCTTTATACGTAGCGCTGGCGGAGAGCCCATATGTCCTCGCCCTGTCCGGTGCCGCCGCGAAACGGTCCTGACGGTTTGGGAACGCACGGTATAATACACCAATGTCCAACGTTTGTCAAATAGTTGAGGTTGGATTTACCTCCTTCCACTATGTGCGGACTTTGCCATTCTTAAAATTCGGACATGCATTGTGTTGCAGTGGCAGCTTGGTTACATGTACGTTGCATTTAATTTACGAAAGCGTTTTCAAGTCTTATGCGATAAACATCGGTTCATTAGTGACTTGTTTGGTACTGCTTACGCTTAAGAAGTCTATCAATACATATTTGGCGACAAAGTCGAAGTGCATAGCCTTAGAAGATCCACCAAGCGATCGTCGCGCAACATATTGCGATACAGACTTTTAGTATAGTTCAATTTGGGGAGACTCTGTTCGCAAATGTATGTAGAGCTATACTCACTCATGTATACTATTCTTGGAAATGCTTATTTCTCTATCTACTTCATGTTAATCGACATAAGCCTTTCCAGACAGTACCTTATTGCTAATTTTCTTGTAGTGCAAGGGAAATATGGGAATACAGTAGGCTTTAAGCCATAGTGAAATATTTAAAGAGCTAGGTGTTATGCGATGTCTTTGAAACTCCGTTCTCTTCATAAGGCCAGGAGATTAAAAGAACCGAATAACTTATTGCTATTTAAAAAGGATAAGGATCGAAAAATTCAAACAAATAAAGAATATCTTGGAAATGGTTCACTCAAAAGGAAAAAAAAAAAAAGTATTTGACATAAATTGTAAGTTTTAACGAGATCCACACTTATTTAGTAAGCTTTTGTCTGTCTCTTACTGTTTACCGTTTATGCAAAATCATCCAGAATGAAGAGGTCTTCTGAGGACATTCCCAAAAAATTCAAGGTGTGACTTAGAAACGTCCGTTTGTGTCTGTCACTGGATACGGACTGTATGTCCCTCCGACTAAGGAGTGGCGTGGGGTAAAGCCGCTCACTGCGCAAGGTTCTCCAAAGAAAGAAATTTCCACATCCCTGGTTTAGAATGACATATCTTGGACTTAATAATTATTGGATTAGATGCTAAAAGAGCTTATGGTTGTATGGTTGTTACTAACGAGCGTACTTGTACGGGTGCCGTTAATAAGCAATATTAATCCAAATATTTAAAAGTAAACAGTTTCAAATTAATGCAATTTCAATTCCTCTAACGAATGTGCTAGATTATTGTACTTCTGTTTTGTTGCAACGTTACAATCAATCTCAAAAAACAGAAGTACTGTTAAATGTAATAAAATGTTGCCTTCTCTGTATTTCCTTGTCATGTCCATTTCATAGTTGAAGTGCTTTTATTTCAAGGATACGCATCTGTGTAAAAAGGCTAAAAATTTCAAAAAAAGTCAAAAATGGATTTTTGTTTTATCAAATAGTTTAAATCTTCTGCTTTATTTTGATATGCTTTTTATAGGCTTCCGGCCTTTTTAACTATGTCACGTGGCCGCCTAACTGATTGCTTGTAAGTGGTCATGTCCATTTAAATCCATACAGTTCCATTATCCTTGCTATGACTTCAAACTTAGTTTTTCCATGTTTTTATTTTTAACACTATTTGCTCTTTAAAATGCTCCACACGATGCAATTTTCAGTACTTATGCATGACATTTGGTGTAGCTGCTTAGAAATAACATTAAAAAGAAATAATGAGATAATTTTTTCATAACGTGAATAACTGCTGAGTAATTAAATATTAAAGTTTACATTTCGAAATTTAAATGAAAAAAAATTATGAATTTAAACTTTAAAATTTATTTTTATCCAAACTAATAACAAGATTAAAAAATTATCTCATCGATTTGCTAACATTCTATTACAGGATATAACTGAAAATTATTAAGTTTTTCAAATCAAAATTGCATCATGGGGAACCATTTATACAAATATTTAAAAAAATATATAATAAACTATTATGTTAGCAAGTAATCTGACTAAATGTATGAAATTTAGCACAGTTACCCATCACTATACAGTGATTGTGTTAAAATTTCAAATCAATCCAATGAAAACTGTAGATTTTCAAAATTTCACAGATGGGTATCGTTAACATGCAAAGTTCATTATGGTTCTCTTAGCTAAATATTAGTTGATTAATAAGACAAAGACTTTGCAGTTCCGCTATAAGCAGTGGAATGAACTATAACCTTTTCAGCATTTTCCATTGGTTAGAAGTAACAAAACAAGTTCACGGCCTTTCTCTTTACTGAGGTCCAATGTGCACATTCCACGTAAACAGTGATTGGCTATCACGCGCTCTGCTGCCACTAGCACCTAGGACCACGTTTTGTAGTCGTCGGCGCCATGGCAGGGTTACCAATCGGTGAAAAATGCCCAAAATTTACCAAAATTTGTAGATAAGAATTTTTAGTGTTATTTGTTGAATCTTCAAAGTGTAATAAGTCCCTTTTTACAATTAGTATATTAGGGCTTAGTTCAATACAATGTATAGGTACACGTAGGTAAATATGTATAGATAATACTAAACCACCATTGACATGTGCATAACATGAAACGGAAACGCTGTAACTTATAGTTGAAATAATGTACAAATAACTTAAGAAACTTGTGCTTAATATACGTGAATATTTACAATGATAAGCATTTTATTGACAAATTGTTGAAGTGAGTGAGTGAGTGTGTTGGGTTTAAGGGCCCGTCGACGACTTGGTCATTAGGGCCCCGAGTCCAAAAGTAAAATTACGTACGGTCAAGTGAAAAAACATCACCCATTAAAAACTAAAAATCTAAAGTTAAAATAGATAAAAGCTGCTAAACAACTATTAAAACGATCCATTTAAAATGCTAAAAACTGAAACTTAAAATTGTTACAAAGTAAAAACAAACTAAAACGTTAAAAAGCTCAAAAATATGGCAATCTAAAAGACTAAAATCTCTGAAATAAAATAATCTTACAGTTGCTTCATAAAATCAATTGTGGAACAAACCCGCAGCACTGTATTTACAGATACTGAGTCGTTGCCTAAAACTGACCACAGTGTAAAGCCCAGGCCAACGGACTGGCGCTCACGAGCGTATCGCGGACAATCAAGAAGGACATGTGCGACGGAGATTGGAATATTACAAATTGTTGAATTCTGAACAATAACGTGGAGCTAAGTTGGTTTAATGATGGTTAATTTTTGACATGAATTAAGTGTATTGCTAATGTGTCATTTCCTTTATTGTAGTGGACGATCAAAAAGTAAACGATTGACGTTCTGTATTGCATATTAACATACACGCGAAACACTTTCAACTGCGTTCAAGATATGATCCAAATTTTCCATGCCTTGTTGTGAATTGCGTCATTATAAATATAGAGTCAAAGTGTTTATATCTTTCTATCTTGAAGGGAGGACCTATGTTTGTGATGTGACCGTTTATACGTTTACATATTAAGTTTCATCTGTCATGTCTGTCTTGTTTTAAGGTGTTCTTCACTAGAGAAATTGGGAATTCTGTATATGTACATTGTAAGGTCATATTTGACACTGCCTTCACAAGTTGGTCAGCCCTTTCGTTGCCTATGTTTCCAATATGACCACGGACCCAGCATAAGACATACATATAATCTGTTCATCAAGAGATTAGAGGATATATAAACAAAGCACTGGTTTGTATCACTCCGCGGCCACGTGCATTCGCAAGACCCAACATAGTTACCTATCGCTACACGTAGGTATAATATGCATTTTACACTACTAAAAGGATATATTTACTTGATCCAAATAACATGTAGCACATGGAAATTAACTGCTACTTACGTCATCTCTGTCAACAATAACACTTTTTTCATTTCCTGCTCACAATCTCGAAACCAATCTCCAGAAGCAGTTTGTGGAGGGAAGTTCCTTTTAAATCTGGAAGATCGGGATCACAGTTAACTGCCAACAGCACTTTAAGGTGGGGGTTCATTGTTAACAAGGAATTGGTGAACTTTTCGACTGATTGCAGATCTCACAAATTCGTCGCAAACTATAATCACCATTTATCTGGCACGTGATCGCTTTTGGCCGGGATCTTCACCAACTGATGATTTTTCTTTGCGTGTGCTGTCAATACTTGCAACTGACACACCGGTAAACTCGGATGTTAATTTCATCACGTCTTCGATAGCAAGTTCGGGATATTTCTCGCAGAACTTGTTAAACACGTTCAATATTGTTGTCTTTTCACCACTTCGCAACGGTTTGCCTCGCTTATGTTTCACAACTCACTTGTTCCGCCATGTTACTTTCATATTGATTAATGGGCGCGCAGAATGAATTAGGCTGGTTACAGATTCACTTAACTGCTTATTCTTACACTTTAACTATGCTTAGCACACTTAGTTTATGCATTAGCAAACCTTAAGTGACATTTCAGACCTTAGTAACAGTATTTCTTCAAGGGACTATTTACACGGCGAAAGCGTCAAGAGGGCGCGCTGTGGTCAAAACGCAGGTGGCTTTGTTTACGTCTCCTTTAATCTCTTGATGAACAGAGTATAGTATATGTTTGCTATGTCGGTGTATTGGGTTTATAACGTCCACGATTTTGGTGTTATTATTAAGCACTAAAAAGCTTTCTAATTTAGTTCTATGTAACTTTTATAGCTCTACGATTTTTGAAAGTGCCCTATAGCGATTTAAATGCTACCATAGAGAAGAACTAATACGTATAAAATCATTAATACATTAAATAATTTTTCGTTTTAGGAAACCTAGAAGTCTAACGAACGTATGCGGAATGAAAATTGATATATGTACAACGCAAATACTTAAAGTGAGTTTTTACAGTCAACAAAAACGTAGAAATACCCTGTAAACTGCCTTACCTACCTTATGTTATTAAGTTTAATCACAGTAAAATCTTAATAAGGAAACCTTAGCTTCACTGCAGTTATCTGTCATAAGCTTATTTTAACTAGTAAACAATAATATACCAAAGATTACTTTTAAGGGATCCATTTAAAAATTTATTAGCTTTCCAATTCAGAGAAGTCCTGTTTACTATGTCCTTGAATTTCTATGCCTGAATTGCAGTTATGACACGCTTAACGAGGGCACATTTTGAGTGAGCCCCGCCCCCCTCCTCCCACACTCTAAGCAAGCACTGAATCTATTCTCGTCCAGTTGATCTCGAGAAAGGTTTCAGACACTTGAGCCATATACAATCTTCATCTTCCTCACAGGAGCTTGAAGGAGACAAATTACGTTTCACAGATTGCCTTCTGTGTTGGGATGACCGTTTCGTCCGCAACTTTCTTCCTTCCTTTCTTTAGATTCTTCTCTTTCCAATTGCTCTGTTACTAACAGTCTTTTCATAGGAGAACTACAATCTGTCAAACCCCAACATCTAGGAGGGCAAAAACAGAGACAGACACTTCAACGGAACGCTCTTGGGCCGCTGATTGGTGGAGAGAACTTCATGGCTGTGTCTTGAATCACCACTGTGATTTGAATCACTACAAATGCGAGTGGTGATTCAAGACACAGTCTATTTGTGTGTGCGACGGACGATAACACATGAAACAGAGACTATCAATAAACTCAGCTGCATGTTGGAAATACCAACTTGTATGGACCGCACTGCAACACGACGTGCGACTAAGAAATATTCTGCTCTCCTAATGCGCTCAATCACTTTGCCATGACTGTACATTCACATTCCTGTTATATATACGTGCATGCGTGTGCATTTCCACGATTTTTTTTAAAAAGTAGGTAGTGTTTCACGTCCGTTCTTACTGCATATGGTACCACGGGCGGTAGATGCTGATGACACCTGCAACAAAATTTTATTTGAGAAAGTATTTTGGGAATAAAATGTTCCAGGGCAAAGTTTGGGGTACATACCCGGGCGTTTAACATTTATGAGGACTGAGGAAAACTTGGGGAAAAAACACCTGGAGGAACTTCAATATCATATCTACCTCTAGTTCACAAAGTTCATGACTACGTCCACGCCTGTCGATATTTTCACGAAGAAATGACCTTCGGGGTTACGTTAACCTACAGAAGAAGTGATCTGTCGGTCTCTCCCGAGGGAAAGCATAGTTTAACTAAGTCTGATAGTCTTAATAGCAAAAATAAGAGCATTAGATTCGGATTTCTCTTGCGTTGTTGTTGATATCTATGGCAGAATCCTTTGATTTAGAAAATACTCGAGTCATCCACCTATTCGGTTCCCTAATGTGCCCATTACAATGGCGTTAAAAGTTTATCAATTGTTTTCCCTGGTTTATTAAGTGAAAATTACAAAAAATAGTTATGCCTATTGCACAACGCAAAGTCCTTAATTACACTTGAAATGTGGATTATGCCCAAAGCACTACCAAGTACTAATTTATGGGCATAATTCTTTGCTCGTGCTGAGCAAATATAAGGCAACATTCCACATTAGTATATACGGGATGGAAGGTAAGTCATTGCATTAATGTAAACCAGTGGTAGATATGGGTCTTTGGAACACATTTTGTGTCTTACGTTTTTGTTTCTGACCATTTCCTACGGCGATATTTTATTTTTGTCGACAACAAGCTGGCAGCACTACAGATTGTGTGGGTGTCACTTTCTCTAGGTCAGAACACCGTAGTGGTACGCCTTGAGAAATAAATTACCCTACCGTGCTCTTACATGTTTACTGTGCGAGTGTAGGCCAATCAGAACGTTAGCTCCCAAAGCATTACACGATCCTGTAAGCAACCGATCTGTTTACATCCAGAAACCAGTTCAATTCCCTGACCAACTTCAACGCAACGTTGTCGAGTTACTTCACGTCGGAAAGAACTGCTCGGGATATTCCTTAAATTCTTTTAAGTGATTAATTATTTCGAAACCCTGTGTGATGTCCCATTACTACCGAAGCTATGTCAGAAATAGGTTACTCTACGCAACTTACAAGTAACAAACTATTATCCTCGTACATTGTGGAATTAAACATCCAATTTGGAACAAAAAACATTTATTTTTCGAAATCAGCCGACCAAAGAAGAAAACGCCATTAGACTGTTTGTAATGATTCTATGAAGCATATTAGAAGGCATGTGCTAACTTCCCTTCCACCCTGTATAAAAGCAATTAAGATATTAATATATCCCTTTATCGTTTCCGAGGAAAACAGAAATATACACCTTAATCGTGGCAATTTAGAAATTGGGTCAACTTAATATTAAACCATGTTTGAAAAAAAGTACAGCAAGATTTCTGTGTTGAGGAATTTGGAACGATCTAAAATTTTAGATTAGTACAACATGATGCCTGAATCAGAAGAAATGACGTTAAAAACGAGTTCGACTCTCGTGTGCAGCAAGATGTCATATTTTCATTTATTGTTGATTTGTTTGTTTTGCCTTGGACCAGGCAATGAAGTGATTGAATGCTATTTCTTATTGCTTTTTAAATTTTTCTTCTACGGCGTGTAATTTCGCTGGAATTTTCGTCTAAATTAATATTTTACGCCACTTAATCTTTATGTAGGTTATGTCATATTAAAGAATGACCTTTTAGATCAGGCCTGGGAAAGAGTACTGATACCTGGGGATTACTAAGCAATATAATTGAAAAAACCAAGCGAATACCAACCTCATCGAATGAACCGGAATTGTCCATACCGATCCTGAGAAAGGAACTCAAGTAGTGGAGTTACAAAACTAATCATAGACAGCAACCTCCATTCATCAACCCCGAGTTCCTCTTTCCAAGAAATTGGCTCACCTTCCTGAACAATCCCAAAATGACTTCCCATTTAAGGGCTCGAAAGGGATATGGAGCACAAAATGCTCTCCAATGGCAGAAGTTTGAGGAACTAAACAAGGAAAACTAAAAGACAACGGAGCCTTAGACAGTAGCTAACCAACATTCCAAATGAGGGGAAGGAAGTGACTAAACGACTACTCCGATCTTTGACATATGTTCACAATACTCACCATGGAGAAACATTAACAACACTTCGACATATCTAAGCGTTTGAAGTGCAGCAGGCGTCACATTAAGCTGGAGGATGGCCTCTACCAGCACTGCAGTAAAATTAATTGCACAACGTATTCATAATCATTGATCTTTTGCAGGGAAATTTGCCTGACTTCCAAATTAAGGGGACAGTGTACTCTGAGCGAATACCAATTTTACATACCTACATCACTTTACAGAATTTACAATACACAAAAGGCTATCAAATGGAAATGATTGAAAATTTTACTACCTATTCACAATAAAATGAGACATATTTTGGTTTATGAAAGAAAGCAGAATTTTTAAGCTCAGTGTTTATTAAGCATATGTGCAAACTGAAAACCTGTTGTAAAATTGCTTAAAAATCTACACATTATTTCCCAATTTACCAATTAATTTTTTTACACTTCCCCAATCGATGTATTTTTAAAAATTCTGCTTTCTAGAGTAGCTAACTATATTCAAAACATGCCTAATTTTTTTCAGTTGTGTGCTGCAAATGGTTCCCGAGGAACAGGTACCCAAGTTTTGTATGCTTTTGGAAAATATTTTTTCAATAAATTTTCATATATCTGAATTTTTTAAAAATCTATTTTAACAGACAGAATCATGAAACATAAACCAGAATATGTCTCATTTTATTGTAAATACGTAGTAAAATTTTCAATCATTTCCACGTGATAGCCTTTTGTGTATTGTAAATTCTGTAAAGTGATGTAAAATTGGTATTCGCTCAGAGTACGCTGTCCCCTTAATAGAGTAATTAGCTGGCAATCACAAGCACCGCAGCAGTAAGAAACATTGATAATGTCGGGAGTATAATGCTATTCAGGAATAATAAAGTAGCGGACATTAGCAAGAACAGTGGTTAATGAAGGAAGCATCCTGAGGCTGCAGGCTTGAGCACTAATGCAATAGGTTCATGTAACGAAACCACAGCAAATTAGGCAGCTTGTTAGAACAGAATAGTGGAATAGGGAAGGTTAATATTGGGCAGTATGAGAGACTTATATGAAAAGCAGAATAAGAGCAGACCGTACGACTATGTTAATGCAGCAGGGGCAAGCACAGAGCACGATAGTTTAAATATGTACAGGGTAGAGGGCCGTATTACTTCTAGAAGAGGCAACTGCCGTGCATAGGAAAATAAAGGCCACTCAAACATAAAATGGTTCATTGAAACTGGCATGAGCAGTTTGGTACAGCAGTTAGACTCTGACAATCTGTGAAATATAGTATAATATTTCAGATTAACAGTGCCTGTCACCGTTATTCTTTAGGTCAGGAGCGTGATGTAGTGAGTGAGTGAGTGAGTGATAGTGTTTAAGGGTCCGTCGACAGCTAGGTCATTAGAGATACAAGTCAAAAGATAAAAAACGGAAAATCTCACTACCACTTAAAACTCAAAATTAAATATTAAAACGGAAGTTAAAACAGATAAAAGGTAAACAGTTAGAACGTAAAACTTGTTTAAAGGGTAAGCTCAAAACAGTGAAAACGTGCAAAGTGATCTAAAAAGGTAAGCAGATAAAATGTAAAAACTGAAAAGTAAAACCGCGTGATGTAGTAAGCGCGAAAGCTTTCTGAAGACAATAATCAAGTTCAACTAATAATTACAACTCAGAGGCATCGCTACTATAGGATACAATGGTAAATGTCACCATCGTACAGCGGGAGACAATGGAAACCCTTGAGAGGACCCGAGAATTGACTGAACTTCGCGAGGCAATAAGCTATTTGCAACTAAAATACATACGAGCACAGTGCTTCCGGTAACAGCTGTGTCAAACTATAGTGCAAGCGACGGGGCAACATTGAATGATCAACACCATCCTCGCTCAACCTCACCTCTGGTAGCTCTTAGTATTGGTGCATAGACGCCACTTCGCAAGTGAATTATCCAACCCAACTCCTGGATGACATACCTTGCCAATATGATAGTACCGTTGACAAGGCAAAGCAGTTTACTAGTGACTCAGATTTATAGGTTTTTGTTATGCGGTTAAGTACAGGATGGTGTTAGTAGATTTACTGCCACATTAAAGAACTTCTGCGGCAAGAAATTCCAGCACACCGGCGACGCTAATTACATCCTGGCGTCGAGCGTCGATAACAATTTATTTATGCGCCGAGATTTACTCGGGCAGTCGCTTACTTTGTTTGGATTGACAGTAGGGGACATTGCGCCATATGTACAGTTCTAATCCATATGTTGGAATTGCAGTTCACAGTACCTTGAGAGGAGCTAACCTAACACACAGAGGAGTCCTTATTGAAATACGTTTTAAGGTTCTCACATTTGATAAGCTCCCGTAACCGTCAAGGCATGAAGGTGAGTTTATACTATAACTTTTTTCTCGGCAATTTCCCGATAACATCAAGAACTAACAGACTTGCCCAAAGAACTCTAGTGGAGGCTTGAGAATTAATTACAGCCTTCCAGGAATCCACAAGATCAACTAAATCCGAAACGAGACCGGAGCATGTGCCCAATAATAACCTTATCATCTGGAATAGAGCGAATGCGTCACCAAATAGAAATAGAAATTACTTTCCAGAAAGACAGGTATCACGCACTTTTTGTTTGCAGTGATAATACGTCCCCATAGGATTAGAAACCCGCGTTAACGGTACCTGAGCGATCTCCCATCTAGACAACATCAATAGTTCCAATAAATAACATTTAGTTGGCATGTAATTCTGGGAGAAGCGGAAATAAGCGCAAACATCACGGGTAATATTCAAGTAGGCTCAGAATGATCCGCATACGCACACGTAGAGAATAAATTGCTGAGTGGATCAAGAGGGACCACGGGAGGCAATGTCAATGTCCACAGTGTGACAATCACGCTAGTCACCACCTACACATGATGACCCGGCACAGGCCAAGCAGAAAGCTCTACAACAGTTCGAAGAAGAACACAGGCTTGGTTATAAGCT